>SJYV01013874.1:377208-419010 GCA_006410875.1 Neotragus pygmaeus
AGCAGAGACATTACTTTGCCGACTAAGGTCTGTCTAGTCAAGGCTATGGTTTTTCCAGTGGTCATGTATGGATGTGAGAGTTGGACTGTGAAGAAGGCTGAGCACCAAAGAATTGATGCTTTTGAACTGTGGTGTTGGAGAAGACTCTTAAGAGTCCCTTGGACTGCAAGGAGATCCAACCAGTCCATTCTGAAGGAGATCAGCCCTGGGGTTTCTTTGGAAGGAATGATGCTAAAACTGAAACTCCAGTACTTTGGCCACCTCATGCGAAGAGTTGACTCGTTGGAAAAGACTCTGATGCTGGGAGAGATTAGAGGCAGGAGGAGAAGGGGACGACAGAGGATGAGATGGCTGGATGGCATCACTGACTCGATGGATGTGAGTCTGAGTGAACTCCGAGAGTTGGTGATGGACAGGGTGGCCTGGCGTGCTATGATTCATGGGGTCGCAAAGAGTCGAACATGACTGAGTGACTGAACTAAGCTGAGTCACAATTTGCTAGATCATTACATATTGCAGTGTTTTCTGGTATTAATCTTTTGTGCTTGAAGTGGTTTATTCAGCTAAACAATATATGTTTTAAGTGGATTAACGTGATATTCAAATACAGATTTTTTTGGTCCTATTTTATGTAATAGCTCTACTCCTCAAAAAAAGTCCCCAAATCAAGTATTCATGGAGTTTATATTTTAATTTCACCAGGAATTCTTACTTAAAATAATAACATCAGAGGACCTGCCTAGTTATCCTGTGATTAAGAATCCACCTTGCAATGCAGGGGATGAAGGTTCAATTCCTGGTTGGGGAAATAAGATCTCATATGCCATGGAGCAATTAAGCTTGTGTGTCACAACTAGAGAGTCCATGAGCCACAACTAAGGCCCACTGAAGCTAAATAAATAGATAAACATTTATTAATTAAAAAATAATAACATCAAAATACACAATGGAAAAAATTACGTTACAAGAAAATTTATTTATGACTAAATTGTAAATTATTTTACAGATTAACTTTATTTGAATATATTTCAAGTGCCCCGAGCATGATCAGTAGCTTCAGTTGTGTTCACCTCTTTGCAGTCTTATGGACTATATAGGATTCACCAGGCAAGAATGCTGAGGTGGGTTACCTTGCCCTCCTCTTGGGGATCTTTCTGACCCAGGGATCAAACCTGGGTCTCCTGCATTGGCAGATGGATTCTTTACCACTGAGCCACTGGGGAAGGCCTCAAGTGACTGTGAAATTTCTAATTAAGGTAACAGATAGCTTTCAAGGTTCATTATTCCAGCCAAAATGCACGAATTTCAGTTAATTTATATTTTTTTACCTTTAGGCTTATGAGTCAGTTACAAATGAACAATCGTTTATTTCTTCTTATTACATTTACCATCAGAGTTTATAAGGCCAGCTAAAGGAAGGCTGACATATTTCCTCCATGCCAATAACATTGCTGTTCTTGTTGATTCCAACAGTGAAGGTTGGTGCTTTAAGATACAATCATGTCCTTGAGCTTTTCTCTCCAGAGCTAAGAAGGGGCAGGTGTGGCTCACAGGCCATTCAGTTATTTCCATTTTATTAAAAAGGTTTCTTTTATCTCCCCAAAGAGTAAACCTTAATTACTAATATTTGCAGAAATATTAAAGGAAAATTAACAAACTTCATGAAGCACTATTTCAAGAAATACAGAAAAGTCTTCTAAGATCACCAGCTTGAAGGCAGATAAAGAACTATTCAACTTGAATCTTTTTTAGACTCTTCCTTTTTCCTATTTTAATCTACCTAGCAAAAGGAAGCAGGAAAGTACTTCCTTCTGGCAGTTGATGATGTTAACTGCACTGTTGACTAAATTGCCCCGAAGAAGAGCAGTTAGATATATGTAGCATTATATATCTAACTGGTTGATAATCTTCAAGAACCCCAAGATCTCACTTGAGTAAAAATTTCTCTCAGGAGGACATTTCTCTCTCCATACTAAGCCCTGCCTGGTACAAATATCAAAGAATTTGTGTTTTGAATAAGTTTTATTTTTTAATATAAATTTATTTATTTTAATTGCAGGCTAATTACTTTACAATATTGTATTGGTTTTGCCATACATCGACATGAATCTGCCACGGGTGTACACATGTCCCCCATCCTGAACCCCCCTCCCACCTCCTTCCCCATACCATCCCTCTGGGTCATCCCCGTGCACCAGCCCCGAGCATCCTGTATCCTGCATCAAACCTGGACTGGCGATTCGTTTCACATATGATCTTATACATGTGTCAATGCCATTCTCCCAAATCATCCCACCCTCGCCCTCTCCCACAGTGAATAAGTTTTAAACACAACTTTCCCTTTTTTATACTTAACAGATAATTATTTTTGATAAGTTACATGTTTATTGTCTTCCTGAGCCCCTGTATCCGTTCAGTACTCTGTTTTCTCTGAAGAATTTTATCTTTCTATAGAACAGTCAAGTCTTAAAGGGTTCAAACATTTCATTTACTTTTAGGGTGCATTTGTACTTTTTTTTTGGCCACGCAGCATGTAGGGTCTTAGTTTCCCACCTAGGGACTGAACCTGCACCCCTTGCCTTGGAAACGCAGAGTCTCAACCAATGGACCACCGGGGAAGTTGGGGTGCCCTTGTGTATATTTGGGTGTGTGCACATGTGCACACTCTCTTCAAGCAGACTAGAGAAGACAGTGCTTATTTACTCTTTTTATCCTATTTTTAATCATAAAATTCACTTATTTCTCAGGAAAGCAGATAAAAAACATCTATTATTTCATCATCCAAAGATAACAGTAATAAAATTGCATTGACTATCTCCCCAGTATATTTTACATATATGTATACTTTTTTTTTAAGGTCTCAGCAGGGGCCACAGGACTGGAAAAGGTCAGTTTTCATTCCAATCCCAAAGAAAGGCAATGCCAAAGAAGGCTCAAACTACCACACAATTGCACTCATCTCACACACTAGCAAAGTAATGCTCAAAATTCTCCAAGCCAGACTTCAACAGTATGTGAACTAAGAAATTCCAGGTACTCAAGCTGGATTTAGAAAAGGCAGAGGAACCAGAGATCAAATTGACAACATCTGCCGGATCATCAAAAAAGCAAGAGAGTTCCAAAAAAACATCTATTTCTGCTTTATTGACTATGCCAAAGCCTTTGACTGTGTGGATCACAACAAACTGTGGAAAATTCTTAAAGAGATGGGAATACCAGACCACCCGACCTGCCTCTTGAAAAACCTATATGCAGGTCAGGAAGCAACAGTTAGAACTGGACATGGAACAAAAGACTGGGTCCAAATGGGGAAAGGAGTACATCAAGGCTGTATATTGCCACCCTGCTTATTTAAGTTATATGCAGAAATCATGCAAAATTCTGGGCTGGATGAAGCACAAGCTGGAATCAAGATTGCCAGGAGAGATATCAATAACCTCAGATATGCAGATGACACCACCCTTAAGGCAGAAAGCAAAGAGGAACTGAGGAGCCTCTTGATGAAAGTATTAAATACAGTACTCAAAACCATTTTTCATTCTACAACTTGGTTAATCACTTTTCTCTCCTCTGCCCCAGAACAGCCCAAACTTCAGCTATGAAGCCTTTCCCTGCCTATGAGTGATGTTGAATGAGAGTTAAGGAAAGCCTTATGGTAAAAGGGGTCATAGCTATTGTAATTTTTAAAATAACTCTTCCACTACTGCACTTAAAATTTTTCTTTTTAAAAGAAATTCTCATGAAGAACAGCCATCATTGAAATCAGAAAGACTGCTTTTATCATTGTAATTATAACAGTATTAATTATGCAGTTTATTACTGTATTAAATGTAGAGGGTTTCTACTTCAAGTAAACACAGTAAAATGAAACGTAAATATATATATTTAGGCACTCTATCAGTGTTAAGAACCAACTATTCGTATTTCAAAAGCATTCTTCAATTCAAAAAGGACTCACTGCAGCTTTTCTATATAAAAACAATCCCTGTGGTTTTAAAAATAATTAAAAATTTTAATTTACACATAATTTTCAGGAACTCTTCTATTATACAAAATGATGCACAACTCTGCATGTATATAGCTCATGCCATAAAGAAAAAGCTCATAAAAATTTNTTAAAGAGATGGGAATACCAGACCACCCGACCTGCCTCTTGAAAAACCTATATGCAGGTCAGGAAGCAACAGTTAGAACTGGACATGGAACAAAAGACTGGGTCCAAATGGGGAAAGGAGTACATCAAGGCTGTATATTGCCACCCTGCTTATTTAAGTTATATGCAGAAATCATGCAAAATTCTGGGCTGGATGAAGCACAAGCTGGAATCAAGATTGCCAGGAGAGATATCAATAACCTCAGATATGCAGATGACACCACCCTTAAGGCAGAAAGCAAAGAGGAACTGAGGAGCCTCTTGATGAAAGTGAAAGAGGAGAGTGAAAAAGCTGGCTTAAAATTTAACATTTAAAAAACTAAAATCATGGTATCTGGTCCCATCACTTCATGGCAAATAGAAGGGGAAACAGTGGAAACAGTGAGAGACGGTATTTTCTTGGGCTCCAAAATCACTGCAGATGGCGACTGCAGCAATGAAATTAAAAGATGCTTGCTTCTTAAAAGAATAGCTATGACCAACCTAGACAGCATATTAAAAAGCAAAGATATTACTTGCCAACAAAGGTCTGTCTAGTCAAAGTTATGGTTTTTCCAGTAGTCATGTATGGATGTGAGAGTTGGATCATAAAGGAAGTTGAGCACTGGAGAATTGATGCTTTTGAACTGTGTGTTGGAGAAGACTCTTGAGAGTCCCTTGGACTGAAAGGAGATCCTACCAGTCCATCCTAAAGGAAATCTGTCCTGAATATTCATTGGAAGGATTGATGTTGGAGCTGAAGCTTTAATCCTTTGGCCACCTGATGCGAAGCACTGACTCATTGGAAAAGACCCTGATGCTGGGAAAGATTGAAGGCACGAGGAGAAAGGGATTACAGAGAATGAGATGGTTGGATGGCATGACCAATGTGATGGAGATGAGTTTGAGCAGGCTCTGGGAGTTGGTGATGGATAGGGAGGCCTGGCGTGCTGCAGTCCATGGGGTTGCAAAGAGTCACACACGGCTGAGTGACTGAACTAAACTGATACATTTTTTAACTTAATTTGTCTTTGTTAAAAAAAGGTTTTAATATATTTATTTTCTTAGCCAATTTTCCTTGGAGAAAGAAATGGCAACCCACTCCAGTATTCTTGTCTGGAGAATCCTATGGACAGAGGAGCCTGGAGGGCTCTAGTCCATGGGGTTGCAAAGAGTCGGACACAACTAAACAATCAGCCAGTTTTCCTATAGTACATGTATTATGTTTTCATATATCAAAAATACTGTGTGATTCTAGTGTAATCGGAGTAATAAGGGGGTTTTAAAGAAGCTGTACACCATTCATCTTATGCCTATCTTTAGAGATAAAGCAACAGAAAAAAAGCCCATGATGACCATAAACATATTGATCTTTTTATTCATTTTTATATATGAAAGCAGTTTTTGTCAAATGCTTTCTATTAGCTTCTTATGTGCTAGGAAAAACAAACGAGTTCTTGAACCAGTTGTATTACAGAAAAGTCAGTCAAATAATGTTATCTGTGTGTTGAGTACTGTGACAGAGATAGCTCTCGGTGTTACAGGAGCACAGAAAAGGAACTTCTAAGTCAAAATGAGGATTGCCTGTTAAGTGACACTAAAATTCTGAAGGACAAAAGGGAAGGATCCTGCAGGACAAGAAACATGAGTACTTGAAACATGAGTACAAGAAACATTTAGTACTTTTACTAAAGTACTGCCAAGAAACATCCAGGTAGTGTTTCATAAACCAGCCCCATCTAAAGAATTAGTAGAGATTCCCATATTCTCCCCCTGGAGATTCCAATTCAATAGAGCCAGGCCAGAAACCAGCATGTTTAACAGCCGCCCCCCCCCTAAATTTCTTATATGCAGACAAAGTTACAGAATAATTCAAGTCGCTGGAAAAGGAAGCTTGATTGTTTTATAGTAAAGACGTAAGGAACTGGCCATCAAGCAAGGCTTAGAAAGTGGGCAAGACAGGATGTGAGGGATAGACTTTGAAGTCTGTCCTAAAAGATAAAAGGACTAAATCCACACTTACAGATTAGATTAGCATTTTAGAAAAACCACTCTGAAAAAATGGAATATGATTTGGAAGGAAACTGGTTTTGTGGAAGTTGATGTAGCAATCTAAGTGAGAAAGTATGAAGATCCTAACCTCATGTGTAGTTACAAGTGAGGGAGAGAGGAGGACCAGAAATATTCAGGAAGTAAATGCCACAGGGTTTCGTGAGTGATTGGTGACTGATGAGTAAGTGTTCAGTGTCAAAGTGACCTGGGAAGGCTCACAGGAAGTGGACTGGGAGACCGATTAGAGATAAGCCATTCACCAAAATAGAGCATATCTGTGGCAAAAAAGGGTCACTTTTGTTGTTGTTGTGCTTAGTCACTCAGTCATGGTCGACTCTTTCATGACCTCACGAACTGTAGCCCGCTGGGCTCCTCTGTCCATGGGATTCTTCAGGCAAGAATACTGGAGTGGGTTGCCATTTGCTTCTCTAGGGGATCTTCCTGACCCAGGGATCGAATCCATGATTCCTGTGTCTCCTGCACTGCAGGCAGATTCTTTACCCTCTGAGCCATCAGGGAAGCCTCTCTTTCAGATATGCTTAATTTTATTAGATAATTCAAGTGTGGGATTCAGTCTAAGATGCAAGAAAAACTTTGGCCCCACCCTGCGGCATGCAGGATCTTAGTTCCCCAATGAGGGATTGAAACCATGCCCCCTGAAGCGAAAGTGTGGAGTCTTAACTGCTGGACCGCCAGGGAAGTCCCTCGAGAGAAACTTTTAACATGTGGTTTGGTTTGTAACATTGACAGCAGAGGAAGCTGAAGCCACATATGAGAAGAGAATATCCGCAGGGCCATCAGGAAGCCAATATTTAATGGTTAAGCAGGGGGAAAAAAAAAGAGTCTACAATGGAGACCAAACAGAGTTTCAACATATTTTTCCTTTAGTGGAGAGAATACTGTCACAGAGATCAGAGAAAGACAAGAACTTGTGCAGGAGGAAATGGTCGTCCCTGTCAAGTGCCACAGAAAAATCAAGCAAGATAAGGGCAAACAACGTCCAGTCAACTGTACCATGTGGAAGTCAGAGGTGGAAATATCAAGAATGTCTCCTCTACACATGGGCCGGGCCAGTCGAGTTTCCTTCTTAGGAGCTGAATCTTGAGCGGTAACGCCCAGGGAGGGTCAGATGAACCTATATCTGCACATATATGTGACCATGAAGGTCTACCATTCCATTTTCTATGATGCTGAATGTTCTGCCCTCAGAAAGCTTGATTGTTTAGCGTTTTCTTCTAGGCTCTGAGTTACACCAATATTTTTCCAATGAATTCTGCTTTTTCAGTAAATTACTTTGAGCTGATTTCCTTTGCTTTTGGTTAAAAACCCCAAACTGGCACAGTAGACTTGCTTTTTGTTCTGTTTTGAGGGGATAAAGCACTGTGCTCTCTGTTTCCTAAGGAAAAAGAGGAGAGGGGAGATGATTGATATAATGAACTCACTGTGTAGCCAGGAGGGGATGGAACCCAGGCCATAGGTTAAAATTGAACCTTTACTTGGGCAGCTCTTCCATCAGGGAGGGGAGGTACCGATGCCAATAAGCTTATAAGAAGGAGGGAGATACGGTTCTTACCTTGTGTCCTTGGCTTTTCTTGGGGAAATGGCAGGATTGTCATCGGCTGAGTCTGAGAAAGCTTGGTGGCATAAAGAGGGATTTAAGACAAGAGAGAAGATTTAGAGCAACCACTGTTGGCTGATCAGACATATTGACTATCAGTAAGGACCCAGCCTTAGTCAGAAAGCAGCCATATATAGTGACATCAGTGGTCACAGCGGTGTAATTCTTCTCCAGGAACTCTCTGCTGCTCAGTCTAAGGGCCAAAGAAAGAGGCTGGCTGTATAAGAGGGGAAAGTGATACTGAAAGCATGATTTAAGTGGTGGACACCAGTGTCCAGGGCTGGACAGGGGAAAATGGGAAGACAGCAGGGGCTGATTGATTAGGAGAAAATGGAAGACTCAAAGCACTGGGGGTCACGAGGTCAAAGAGCAAGCATAGTTCAAGTAAGAACAGAAAGCTAGCAGAAGCAAACGGTGGAGAGAAGCAGATGTCTTGCTTAAACATGAAGCCTGAATCTGAATCTCTCTACAGAGGAGGGTTTGTGTTCATCTATCTTCTGTCATATCATTCTTTCTTAGGATTCCTGATCTTTCTGTGACTTTCACCCACAAGCTGGATGACCACTTGGTGGGGCTCTTGCAGAGACAATGTCAGCCTGTTGGTTGAAAATGAAGATCCCCTGAAAACCGGAAATGCTATGAAATTTTGCAGTTCAGTTTATTCTAGCACTTTAGTGGTAAGTATTGAGAAGTACTTTTTAACCTCACTTTTTTGAGTTACCTAGTCCCTGTTGCATCCAACAGAAAAACAGCCGACTTCTGGTATACTGAAATTTTGGGAATTTCTTTGATCTTAATTAAACAATTACTATTCCCTTTATTACCAGCATAACTCTTTCTTTCAGTAGAAATCATCTTTAAGAGAAGATGAGAAAAAGGGACTACAGGTGAACCAGTGGTTAGAACTCCATGCTTTCACTGCCAAGCACCCAGATTCAATCGCTGCTTGAGATCCCTCTAGCAAAGTTTTTTAGTTTTTTGTTTTTTTTTAAAAAAGAACCACAGTTAGGACATAGTTCTTTTAGTCTTGGTCTGTTAATACTATCTTTACTACACTTCAAAAGTTGAAAAAAAAATTCTTTCTATTGCCTAGTGGCACCCTTCCTTACTGCTGACTATGAAACAGAAATCTGTTGCATAAATTACCACCTACCTTTTATCCTACAGCAGCCATGTGTTAAAACTGAAAGGCCAGTAATTACCAGTAAAGAGAGTGGCATTATCGGCTGTGGCTTCCTGTTCATTTTCGCTTTGAAAAAGTTTTAGCAGGTGAGCTCACTTGGATATTGTGTACCATAGACGACTTCTTCTCCTCTCCTTGGCACAGCCCCCCAAAATACGCCTTATCTCTGCAACAAGAAGAAAATGCCTGAATTGTTCATGTTCACCTCTGTAACTGGCGAGATGACTCAAACACAAAATTTCATTACCTAGGGTTCATGATTTCATCTTGGTATATGACCAACAATGCATATTCTCAACTGTAGTGTGAGCAAAGACAATGTAGACTAATAACTTTGCAGCAAGATACTTGTGTACTCCGTACAACTCCACCCAGTGGTTGAAATCATTATACTAAAAAGCTGCTTTTAGGTAAGCTGTCAATGTAGGTATGCTTCCTACACCAGGCCAAAAGTTGCATAAAAGAATCCTTGTGATCTCTTCCAATTCTGAGAGTTTACGCCCAAAATACCAACTTAAATTACACACTGTTTGTCTGCACTCCAAGGGCAAAGTTTGCTCCAAGCTTATAGTCCAGCCTTGATATCTTAAGAAAGATGTGACAGAATATAACACAACAAAAATAAAGTAGGTCACATACCTGAATGGGTTGTAAGGGTAGAGAAAAACAAATTGATTAATACAATATTGAGGGTTATTCGTGCATCACCTAAAAATAGATTCAAATTATATTCTAGTATCTCATTGTCTTATATTTCTATTCAACTCCATAAAAACTAAAGATATCTTAGGATTAAAAGAAGAAGAAATTTATTACAGAGGTTTTAAAATTTGAATTATGTCATTGAATTGAACTGGAAACAACTGTCAGTCTTCCTATTTTCCAAGATAGAGAATTCCCCAACTCAAAACTTTTTTTCATGCCACAAAATTATCAAGATGTTTTCCTTTATTTAATCAGTATCCCAAATTGTTTCCGGGGTGTACAGAGCATTTTGTTCTGTTCTGTTCTGCTACTAGACAGGAGTAAGTAGTAGTTTGACCTTTCCTCTGTTTTATTTTCTTTCCACAAGGAGAACGAGTTGCCTATCAGCAAAAAATGAGCAAGGACAAAGTGCAAATAATTAGTGGAAAGAAACAGCACAGTTGAGGGATAGGATGGTGAGGAAGAGGTGTGCTCAACTGAGGAGAGAAATCACCATCACATTCTCTAAACCCTTCTCATTTTCTTGCGGTGCCCTCAGGGGTTACAGTTTGGAAGACCCTGTTCTGGTAGGGGAAATAGAGGAGAAACTGGGGCTGCAGAGGTGTGTCAAAGGCAAAATCAAGCCTGATAGAGTGATATCAATGTAGAAGAGGATGTATTTTTGTTTGGGGTTAAGAAGGAAGGTCTGGACAGGTCAGTGCCTAAGAAAGATGCTAACTTCTAATTAAAACACATGGGGGGTGGGGTGGGGAAACAGGTATGTGACTTCCCTGGTGGTCCAGTGGTTAAAATCATGCTCTCAATGCAGGGAGCAGAGGTATGATCCCTGGCTGGAGAAGACCCTGCATGCTGCATGGTGTGGCCAAAGAAACAAAGACAGTGAGAGAAATAAAAACAAAACAAAAAAAAAACCCAGGTATGTGTGCTCTGAAGTTTCTGAACTTATTTTATGAGTTTATATAAGGCAATCACATATTTCCACGAAATTTCTTTGAGGGGAATTTTATTTCAATATTTCTTTGGTAACTCTGGGATCAGGGACAGTGATCTAGGGACCAGGGATGGAAGGACTGAGGAGAATAAAAAGAAAGAAAGAAAATCAGTACATGGAATGCTCTCAGGTTGGACACGACCAAAGGCAACTAGGACAAGAGCCACTGGGACCTCTAAAGAGGCCTCAGAACTGTGAATCCAAGGGATAGAGTCCACGGGGTCGCAAAGAGTCAGACACAACTGGGCAACTGAACACACAGGTAGATAAATAGGTGAGGGAAGAAAAAACAGCAGAATGACAACAATGAGCAAATCTGGGTGAAATACACATTTTCTTCACACTACTATTGTAACTTTTCTCTAAGTTTAAAACTATTTAAAAAAAAAAAATTTAAAAATATTAAGCTCTCGGTCAAATGAAACTGCACACACAGTTCAACAGGCCTGAGCTGTAGTCCAAGTCACCGATGCTTGTTAAGTCTAAATTTTCTCATCTGGAAACTTGTAGAATTTTCGTAAGAACTAAATAAGGTAATACATGCAAAAGAGATTTGAAGCATTTAAAATAACACACATTTGGGGAACATTGTTAGAAATGAGAGTCTGACATTTGAGAAACAACTTACTAGATGGGGTGTATGATCAGGCATCATCTGAGCAGTAACAGACACATCCAGACAAATGGAAGAATGGGTGAGATAAAATGAAAGAAAGGGGGCATTTTTTATTATTTTCAGCAACCAACGCCCTATCCCAAATTGGTTCTCTTCAACAGGCTTTATTATCTACTACATATTAGATAATATACATATTACAAGAATTGAAAGGATACACATTTGGTATCCTTAGGGAACTGAGTCTATCATAGTGAAAGTCACTCAGCCATGGCCGACTCTCTGTGACCCCATGGACTATAACCCACCAGGCTCCTCTGTCTGTGGGATTTTCCAAGCAAGAATACTGGAGTGGGTTGCCATTTTCTTCTCCAGGGGATCTTCCTGACCCAGGGATTGAACCTGGGTCTTCTGCATTCCAGGCAGATAATTTACCATCTGAGTCACCAGGGAAGCCCGAGTCTATCATAGGATAAACTAAAAAATAAAATAAAATCTGTAATATGATGTATTGAGAAGCATCTACAGAAACACAAATAAGAAACCAGTAAATCTGAGGTTTCGGGGCAGATATAGGAGAGTTTCTGGCAGGAAATAATTATTTGAACTGAGCCTAGAAGAATGAGCTGATCACTTTAACCTAAGAAAAAAGCATTTGAGGCAAAGAGAATGTTTGATGAAGGTATTAAAGTACTTGATTTGCTCAGTCTCTGGGCGATTTTTTCCCTCCTCTGTGACATCTCTTCCACATAACTTCCTTGCATGCATGATGTCAAGAGAATTCCCTCTATTTTAATTTCTTTCCTGTTACTATCTTTGAAATTTTAAAGTTTAATAAAATACTGGGTGCCCTACCACAATATGAGGAATGAATGAAACCTGCTGATAAAAGGTTTAGGGCTAATTAATTCTCTTAAATCTGATACTGGATCCCAAGAAGGTCATGGAATTGCTTAAAATAAAGAAGCTTAACATTTGCATATCATGCCATTCTCTTCTTTAGAGTCTGGGTTATCTCATAGAGCATTTTGGTTAATGGTGCTGCTCCTGCGGCTAAGTCGCTTCAGTCATGTCCAACTCTGTGCGACCCCATAGACGGCAGCCCACCAGGCTCCTCAGTCCCTGAGATTCTCCAGGCAAGAACACTGGAATGAGTGATTAATGGTGCAGGTGAGTCTAATTACCAAATCAGACTGAAGCTCTCAGAAATGATGTCAGTGAATACACATGCTGTGGAAAGGGAAAGAAGAAAGACTCTTCATAAAGCCACAAATAACTATTTTGGGTATCCATAAGATGCCTTGGTTGGTACAGAAAACAGTAAGATATGTCCCGATTTAGAATGTAAGTGAAAGACACCTCTGTGGTTAATCATTTCACTTGCAACAAGCGAGCGGAAGCCCCCAGCGGACACATCCCACTGGAGCTGCAGACAGGTAGAAGGAGACTTTCAGTTTCAATTTTGCTCTCTCTTTCTCTAAAATGATTATAGCTTCTGCTTTTGAACAAACAGTAACAGTTTCTGATCCCCATTTTACTGCCACTGAAGACCAAAGTGAGAACTTGTTTTTGACACAGGAAATGCTGGTGAAACTCCTAGCTCAGTCAGCACTTTCTAAGCAAGTTTCCGCACATTTCTTCCACTCCTGTGCTTTGCGGTCTTGCCCTCGCCAAGATACACTCACTAGAATCGGGAAGCTAAAATAATCCAGATCCCAGGTACTACTGACTTTTTTTTTTTTTTTTTTTTTGAGTGGTACAAAGACTTAAATGAAGCAATGTCTAAAAACTGTTCTAGTCACCTCAAGAGAAAATTACATACTCTGAAATCATCGACTTAGAAGGCATTGCTAGAATGCTGCTCCAAGTCTGCAATGTCTTGACTTACAGGGCAGAGTAATTTAAGATGGGTATTCTGGGCCTTTTGTTTTGAAAAGTCAACAACACACAACTTAAAACAGCTTTAGCTGTCATCTTTGGCTGCCAATTTATGCCCAAAGAAGTCAGCTTTATATTTTTTTAAATTAATTACACACAGATTCTTCCCTTCTTTCTGCTCTCTTCACCAAAGTAACACATATGAATAAGGTCTCTCTCCACTCAGTTCGTTTAGGCTATCTCTGGTTCTTGTGAAATATTCTACCCCCACCCCCACCCCCGAGCTACCTTTGATGTGCAGTTTAAATGTACTTTACCTATAATGAAACTGAGAGCAGCTGGCAGGCAACGGAGGCAGGAAGAAAGATTTCTCAGATTCTGGAATTCTCAGGTTCCAGTTGCAAGATGGATTCTGAAATCCTTAGAGAAGTTCAATTCTCTAGAGTTAGCCTTGTTAACTCACCGCCACTGTATCCGCAACTGCTTTCTCTCCCTTGGGGTGCAATGCTCTAATTAACAATATTTAAGTTAAATACTCCCACAGCACCACAGTTTTGTATGTCTTTCCCAGGTGAGCCAGATGGACTGAGGAGGCTCCCAGGAACTACTGCTTTTAGTTTGCACGGCCTTCCAAGCTCCTTGCCAAGATGCTCCCCCACAGCTCCCTCTACTTTACAACAAATTCTCTCTTTTAGTTGATACTTAAAATTATATTCATTTAAGGTTTATGCCTTCAGCCTAATGTTTTAATTTCTGCTAAAATGAAAATGCTTTCTGCAATACTATTAATTATATTTTAATGGATGATTCTAAAAAACAATTTTGATACACAGAGGAATGCTTTTAGACTTTGAGAGTCAATTAACCATTATTGATCACTCTGAGAATTAACATTTATTGCTCACTTACTATGTTATAAGCTCTGGACTGGGCACTTTTTTAAAAGCACGTTTGGTTGCAAGCAAGCATACTCAGTCACGTCTGACTCTTTGCGACCCTATGGACTATAGTCTGCCAGACTCCTCTGACCATGCAGTTTTCCAGGAAAGAATACTGCAGTGGGTTGCCATTTTATTTTCCAAGGGATCTATCCCACCCAAGGATTGAACCCGCGTTTCCTGCATCTCCTTCACTGGCAAGCTGATTTTTTTACCAATGAGCCACCTGGGAAGCCCCAGTTTTTGGTATGTTACTTATTTTAAGTCACAGTAATTTTGCCAAGTAGCCATTCTCATCTTTGCTTCTCAGAAGGGAAAACTGAGATTCAGAAGGTAGGAAAGATTTACATTACCTGTAAGTGGTAGCCAGCAAGCATCTAAATTCATCTCTGCCTGTCAGATGCCAAAGCTGAGGCCACCGTTGTGCTGAGACCCAGAACAGGGTGTGCACATTCTTATCTTGAATGGCAGCAGGAAGAGAGTGGATGGATAAGGACCAGAGATCTGGGGGAAGACAAGTTTGGGGTTCTGTTGAAGGAAAATAACAATAAAAAAAGAGAGTGAGAAAAGTGAAACATGAGGAGCCTATCTCCTCATTTTAGTTCCTAACTACTCTGGGGAAGATATTGTGCTAAGTCTTGGTACAGGAGGGAAGAGGCAAAAGCCTCAAAGAGCTCAGGCAACAGAAAAGACAACAAGTCCGTGACTTGTACAGGACAGGCTGCAAACAAGGACAGGCTGCACACAAGGACAGGCTACACACAAGGACAGGCTGCACATTGGTGGCCCATTCAAAGTTGACCTACTCAGTGAAGTGAAAGTGAAGTCACTCAGCTGCCTATAGATCCTAACATGATGTGTATTGTTAAGAAAAGCAAGGTACATAATAAACAGTTTATATTCTATGCTAACCATTTGTCTTTACAGTTTTCAAATAACAAGTATGTATTTTATCTTAAAGAAGATATATAATACCTATGTATGAAGCGAAGTGAAGTTGCTCAGTCGTGTCTGACTCTTTGCGGCCCCATGGACTGTAGCCTCCCAGGCTCCTCCGTCCATGGGATTTTCCAGGCAAGAGTACTGGAGTAGGTTGCCATTTCCTTCTCCAGGGCATCTTCCCGACCCAGGGATCAACCCTGGGTCTCCCACATTGTGGGCAGATGCTTTACTGTCTGAGCCACCAGAAAATTTAAAATGTTCCCTCTTTTTGTTTATTTTTTAAAATAAATGATCACATGCACATGAAACAATCTCCAAAAAAATAACAAAAGATGCAAGTGAAAAGTAAATAGTAGCCTTCCCGATTCTGTTGCCAACCACCCAGGCCCCCATCACAGAGACAAGTCACGCTTCCAGTTTTGTTACGTTCTTCCACAGATAATCTTTAAATACATTTAATATACTCCATACATAGGTATTCCCTGGTGGCTCAGATGGTAAAGCATCTGCCTACAATGCTGGAGACCCAGGTTCAATCCCTGGGTTGGGAAGATCCTCTGGAGAAGGAAATGGCAATCCACTCCGGTACTCTTGGCTGGAAAATCCCATGGACAGAGGAGCGTGGTAGGCTACAGTCCATGGGGTCGCAAAGAGTCAGACACGACTGAGCAACTTCACTTCGCTTCATACATAGGTATTATATATCTTCTTTAAGATAAAATACGTACTTGTTATTTGAAAAATATAAAGACAAATGGTTAGCATAGAATATAAACTGTTTATTATGT
This sequence comes from Neotragus pygmaeus, assembly GCA_006410875.1. NCBI lineage: Eukaryota > Metazoa > Chordata > Mammalia > Artiodactyla > Bovidae > Neotragus > Neotragus pygmaeus. Next base: position 393,052 of record SJYV01013874.1, read on the forward strand.
ACCTTGCTTTTCTTAACAATACACATCATGTTAGGATCTATAGGCTGCCTTATTTATCCTTATGGCTATATAGCATTCCATTATATTTATGTAGCATAAGTTATTTAGACAGGACCCTTTTGATGGACATTTAGGATGTCGCCAATATTTTACTATTAAATAAGTGCTGCAATGAATATCCTTATGCACATATCACTTTGCAAATATGCAAGTATCCTTGCATGGTAAATTCCTAGAAGCAGACTTGCTGAGTCAAAGAATACATGCATTTGTATACAGCTTTGACAGATAATGTCAAAAGATCTCCACAGAAATATTCTCAAACTCACATTTTCATAAACAGTACATGAGAGCATCTATTTCCCCATCTCATGCTGTCTCACACCTTAGCCAATTTGTAGTAGAATGTGGGGTCTCTATAGCTTGTATTTGAATAGCCAACAATTTTAAATGCAGGGTATTTCACAAGGGGGAAATAACCATGACTTCCAAGTTCTCTTAAAAAATCTAAAATTTGGCAACTTTGGACCAACATTTCCACCTGGTTACCATCTGAATGGTGACCAGTCTCCTTAGACAGAACGTGTGTGTTGGGTACTGTGCCAATCCATCCCCAACGTCCCTCTATATTCTTCCCTGACACTGAAGCCAAGAACCAGTTACCATTTATCGGCTTTCACTGGAGCCCAATTTGGTAGTTTATATTTCCTTCCTGGTTTTAGATATTTGAGTTCTCAACTGGTCGAGAGAGAGAGATTATTAACAAAAGGGAAAACAACTGAAGTAAAAAGTAGAGTAGATAAGAAAGCCAGAATAATAGGTAAACACAGAATAAGAGTATGTTAACACAGTTCATGAACAACAATATTAGGCTTCTGAATGATCACCTGTCCTCCGAGAATTTTATTATCAGGCTAGCTGTATAAACTAAACCCAGCACTGAGTAACTTTATACTGGTGGCACAAACATCCCAAAGTAACTGTGAAAACCTTGGGGTTAACCCAAGGATCTAATGTGGATCTAATCTTGTAACAACCATGGTTCTTGCCTTCTAGAATGCAAATGTCTTCTACACATCCAGGTGCAGGAAGTATCACATTGCTTTATTTTCCTAAATCAAATTAAATTTGGAGTCACACGCATACTCACAAGGAAGTAAAATCAGCAGACTTTAGTTACCATGAGGAGGCAGCAGAACTTATCAGACCTGCCCTGATAACTTGGAGAAGCACTCTGGTCTGGGTTCTGTCATTATCTAAACCTGTGACGTCCACTTGAAGACCAATAGCTCACTCCCTTCGTGGCAATTATGGGCACAAGAACTTTCAGGAAATTCTAACTCAGGCCTTTAGAAACAAAGTGTTGGCTTCTCCTCCCTTGTTTGGGGAAAGGAGATGCCTTATTCTTTCCTTTTTGATTTGCAGTGGAACAAAACATCTCCTTGGCTTGATTTTCTGAATAATTTATCTGATGCTTAAGGAGGAAATTTCCGCAGTTAAGGAGTTGAGATCCTCCTTTGATTAGAACCACATAACAGATCAGGTCCTAGATCAACCACAACAATCTAAAGAATATTTAAATGGCCATAGATGGACCTATTAAGAATCCTCTGCAGTCTCTTGGGCCATTTTATCTACACAACTATCTATGGAAATATATACATCTAGCCTAGAGAAGGAAACGGCAGCAACTGAGCATGCATGCACGCATGCATTGGAGAAAGAAGTGGCAACCCACTGCAGTATTCTTGCCTGGAGAATCCTAGAGACAGAGGAGCCTAGTGGGCTGCTGTCTATGGGGTCGCACAGTGTCGGACACGACTGAAGCAACTGAGCAGCATACATCTAGCCTAGATCCGAATCTCACCATCTTGGTGTTTTTTGACATGGGCATTCATTTTTCTGAAGGCTGATCTGTCATTTAATCGTTCTTTTTATGATTTTGAAATGATTCGTTTGGAATAAAAAAGTTAGATTTACTATCCTCAAGGCTTCAGTTAAAAGGAAGGATGGGAAGGGGGCAGTGACCATTAGATTATGGTTCAATTAAAACTTGAAGCAGATATGAATCAGAACAAAACATCACTCACAGAGATTTTCCTTCTTTCCTCTGACAGACTGACAAGTAGATATCTGAATAAGTCTCTCTTTCTTAAAAAAATAATTTTATTAATTTATTGTTGGCTGTGCTGGGTATTCATTGTTGTGTGGGCATTTCCTCTCCTTGAAACAAGTGAGGGCTTCTCTCTATCTGTGGGCTCTGTCTTCTCATTGCTGTGGCTTTTCTTGTTGCAGAGCACAAGCTCTAGGGCACGTGGGCTGTTGCACATGGGTATTTGCACATGGGTATTTGCACGTGGGTATTAGCAGTTCCACGTCTCTAGAGCACAAGCTAAAGGTTATGGGCTTAATTGGTCCAGGCATGTGGGATCAGGGATTGAACCTGTGTCTCCTTCACTGGCAGGCATACGGGTTCAATTTGAGCCTCCCTTTTTTGTAATAAAATCACTACAGAGAAATACAGAGACATTAGTTTGTCCACAAAGGTCCATCTAGTCAACGCTATGGTTTTTTTAGTGGTCATGTATGGATGTGAGAGTTGGACTATAAAGAAAGCTGAGCGCCAAAGAATTGATGGTTTTGAACTGTGGAGAAGACTCTTGAGAGTCCCTTGGACTGCAAGGAGATCCAACCAGTCCATTCTGAAGAAGATCAGCCCTGGGTGTTCATTGGAAAGACTAATGCTGAAGCTGAAACTCCAATACTTTGGCCACCTCATGCGAAGAGCGGACTCATTGAAAAAGACCCTGATGCTGGGAAAGATTGAGGGGAGGAAGAGAAGGGGATGACAGAGGATGAGATGGTTGGATGGCATCACCGACTCAATGGACATGGGTTTGGATGGACTCTGGGAGTCGGTGATGAACAGGGAAGCCTGGCGTGCTGTGGTTCATTGGGTCGCAAAGAGTTGGACATGACTGAACAACAGAACTGAACAGGAAAATAACTCCCATGGCAAAGAATAGGGACATATATGGCAGTTTCCTCCTTTTAAGATTCCAGCAATTGACTACAGTTGAATATTTTGCTCATTGACTATTTGCTCCAACATTTTGTGACATTTCTAATAAATAATCTGAAATTTTTGAGACCAAAAGGAAAGAATATATTTTCTTCCAATGCCTAAAAATATGCAGTATTACATTTAAGCTAGTTTTTGTTATAAGGTTTGTTGTCTTTTGAAAGTCAACTTGCTGTGACTGCTTCAGAGTAAGTGTAAAAGTTGGAATCTTAATTGTTTACAACTCGTGTTGGAGAACAGTTAAGCCTCTATAAAAATTTGACTTTGTACTTTGCCCTCTTGAGTGCGATCTTGCATCCAGAATTCAAACTCTGAGAATATAATTAAGTTGGATTTACAGTGACAGCATCTTCAACAAGGTATTTACCATTTTGATGAGAGAGTTTTTGCACTGATTTAAAGCAAAACAGCTATAGATAAATAATTTTTACAGAGTGAAGTTTTCCAGAAATAAAGTTGCTCTTAAATGAGAATGAAGTCATCATAAAGCCGTATATCAAGGACAATTACCCAACATGTGGCCTGTGAAAATTAAACTCATTTTGGTTTTATGTGATGAATCTCTATAGTTACAGTCACGGGACAGTCAGCAGTGCACATTTTGAATAGACTTTTCAGTTGGCAGCTTTTATACATAAAAACACTGTAGATTTCTTCATGTCCCGCTTGTTTTGTTTTGTTTTGCATGGACCCAGCCCAGAGCTTCTCCAGAGCTCTCCTAGGAAGAACAGAGCTCCCCTCCACATCCCATGGTGCTGCTTCCTCTTTCCTCTGTTCTTTCTCAGTCCATCTGACACCATTTGCTTTCTACCTCCTATTATTCCTCATGAGGTCATTTTCAAGGTCATACATAGTTTTAAATCATGACATTTCAGTGAGCCTATGTGCATGAAGACTTGCTTTTTTTTTCTGAATTTGAATACACTGCAAAGAAGTGTTGCAAAATTTTTGATCAGTATCAAATAAATACATAAAAAGGATGGACATACTTTGTCTTTNGTGTGTGTGTGTGTGTGTAAGGTATGTATGTGTCTTTGTATAAATAATTTTGAGAGACCATTATATCAAATATGAAGCAACGAAAAGGTTCTTACTCTGAACTCCCAGCGCTGGGGCCATGGGTTCTGTCTCTGGTTGGGGACCTAAGACCCTGCATACTGCACAACAGTACTTTAAAAAGAAAAAAAGAAAGAAACATGACCACATAATTCTTAATTTAAAATTCTCAGAAAACAGACAACATTTCTCAAAGGTGAATGCTTTGTTTCCTCTAAGGAAGGATTATAACTTCTTACAGACTAATAGAAATTTACACAGAAATTCATGATCTTGTGACTTTCTTAGAGTCACAAAACTCCCCCAATATTATTATATGCATCATGAATACATATTTCACAGATGCATTAATTAGCATTTAAAATCAAGCTTCTAGAAACACAGGGCCCCCGACCTCTCAAAGGTTTCCAATTAGCTCCTGTTTTCTGTTTCATAATGGAGACTCATTACCATCTTGCCAAAATGCATACATATTTGTGCAGGTCCAGAAAAATACAAAAGTTTTTTTTGGTGTGACAAACTTGGCTTTGAGTTCGGATTCTGTCTCTTATAATCTGTTACATTAAGCAAGTTACTGCTCTAAACCTCATCAGTTGTTTTTTGTGTGTATGTATGTGTCTAGTTGGGGAAGGAGGTATTAGATATTATTTTTTCATTAATCTGAAGTTCCCATTAGAATTAGTCTTTCATTTGCAGACTTTCTATCACAGATTTGGTCTTCACAACTAATACATGGGGTAGCAGAAGAACATGACACTTACGTTACAGTTAAGGAAAATAAGGCCCCGAGAAGTCTCCTTTTATGACCCTAGTCACATGACTAGTAAGCACTGTTTTCAGAATCCTTGTCAAATATTTTGTCAATTTTACTACTGTGTAACTTTATTAAAATTCCCGGGTGTTTTCTGATTCTGACTAAAAAGCATTCTTTTCTTTCCTTTTCTAACTCTGGGACTTGATTTCCCCCCACCTGCTTTTACTTGTTTGCTCAGATGAGCTGAAGACCATGAATAATATGAAATAAATGCTTCAATGTATCACCAGACTAGGTCACATAAAAAGTTGAATCACCTTCCTAAGAAGTTATGGGTCTGCCACTAATGTGCCATTACTCTGCCCATTCTGATGTTTCTCATGGGCCACACGCCTGAGAATGAAATACATGCAATAGCACACTGTACGTGATAAGTAAGTATGGCATATGAATGTTGATGATCATTACCTGCAGCCCAGCACCTGGCAAGAGCTTTGTAGTCAGCTTGTAGGCATTTTCTCCTCCTCTACTTCCATATATAACTGGAAAAGAATCTAAGGACCCATCTTATTTATAAGAGAACACAGTTCTAATACAGTATAGTTGGTATTTTAGCTGGGATTTGTAGTCTAAAACCCTAGTCCTTGCATTCCACAATATACCCTGTTGTTGTTTAGTCCCTAAGTCATGTCTGACTCTTTGTGACCCCCCTGGACTATAGCCTGCCAGGTTCCTCTGTCCATGGGATTTCCCAGACAAGAATACTGGAGTGGGTTGCCATTTCCTCCTCTAGGGCATCTTCCTTACACAGAGATCAAACCCACATCTCCTGCCCTAGCAGGCTGATTCTTTATCACTGTGCCACGAGGGAAGCCTAGCAAAAGTTAACAAAGTCTTTCTCCAGCTTCCAGACAAATTTGAAAAGGGTAATAAATCTCTAAAGATAATTGGGCCCGTTCCCAAATAAACATACTAAAACAATATTCACTTTTCGAACCAATATGCATAAGCTCCAAAACAATCTTAAAACTAATCAACTAAAAGGACAGGAGTTTCTGTTACACAAAACAAACCAAGAGACTGAAATTCAGATATTCTAGCTTATATAGATCTTTCTTTTTGTACTTTTTTAACATTTATTTTTTAATTGAAGGATAATTTCTTATATAGATCTTGATCCAAGTTTTATTTTCATATTCAATATAGACTGTTAGCAAACTGACATTGAAGACTACATGTTAGAACTGACCTACTGGTCTTCAATTTTATTTCCTATCTTTTGTCTACATAAATCTTTGTAGAGCTGAACCACTCATTCTTAGATAAATCACCACCTTTATTTTGGCCTGCTAGCAAAAGTATTATTGGATTTCCCGAAACTTCTGTAACTACCTCATCCTCTGATAATTTATTACCACTTACTGTCTGAAGCAATTGTATAATTCCGACTTTTTTTTACGTATATATAATACTTATGTATAATGCTTATTGTACAGTATCTATATTTTATTTATACACTCTATTTTCCAGTAGCTATATCATTGTAATCAAAGATTATGTCATATGCTTGCCTTTTTTTTTTCTCAAAACCCAGCACAAATACTACAAATAAAAATAGAATAAAAATGATGATTTTTTTATTATTTGAGGGAGTTGCCAGAAAGAGAGGTAAGAAAACAATAAAAATGAACTTGATTNCCCAGTAGCTATATCATTGCAATCAAAGATTATGTCATATGCTTGCCTTTTTTTTTTTCTCAAAACCCAGCACAAATACTACAAATAAAAATGGAATAAAAATGATGATTTTTTTTATTATTTGAGGGAGTTGCCAGAAAGAGAGGGAAGAAAACAATAAAAATGAACTTGATTTTACAAAGGAACTTTTTTAAAAAGTGTTATTTGGGGGCCGCCGGCTCTCGAGGCAGCCGGGCCTCCGGTCGGGACGCGCAGGGGCGACGCAGATGAGGAGGGGCTCGGGGTCACGAGGGAGTGGACCTAGAAACCCTGTTTCAAGGTTAGTTTCGTGACCTCAGGAACTTTCAGCAGGTTTCTCTTTCAGGAAGCCGGAACTCTTCATTCTTGTCTCCAGGCCTTCCTCCGAGACCACACACTCTGCAGGGCCCTGCAGGACGTGCTCGGCCACCTTGGATGAACTTGTGGGCGTGGGAAGTTCTTGGGTCGCGGTCGCCGAGCCGAGGGTGGAAATGGAGAGCCTCCAGCGAGCAGAGTCCCCAGGCTGCAGAAGCGTGAACTGAAGAGCCCAGGAGAGGCTGCAGCCGCTGCCCCCACCTCACCTGCCGGTGGACCTTCCCGAGGGCGCACCCGCCCCCCGCCCCGCCCCCTTCAGTCGCGTGATCCTCAACATCAGCCACAGATTAACGACGTTCCAGAAGGATACTCCCTTAGTGAGCTCTCCAATCCAACCTGTCTCCACACACTCTTCTCTCTAAGCAAATTGTATTTCAGTTTGTCAGTTAAAGATCCTTACATGGGTTCCCAGTGCCTTCAGGATAAAGTCAGAGTTTAGGCATGAACTGGGCCCCATCTCCCTCTCTGAATTAGCATGTCCCCCATCCCAGGGAATTGCCATGCAAAGTCTCACCTCCGTGTTCCTGTGTCTTCCCTGTCCCTCTTTTCATCTTGCTCACCCCTTCGCAGACTGTTACGGTCTTCAACACCCAGCGCAGGTTGGATGTCCCAGGGCTTCGTTGTGGGCGCCTCTCCTGTGCCGCTGTATGCTTTGTCTCCATCTGACACAGCTGCCCTTGACTTATTTTCCTTCATCTCCACTGCACAGAGGCAGCATGACTGCACAAGCTCCTGCTGACGCTCTCTCTCCTCATTAAGACTATACTTAATAACTGAACGATAGACTTATACACCCATATAATATTTCAACTTCATTAATTAAAAAAATTCTTTTCAAGATTCCACATTGTATTTAGTTGCATTGAGCAGCTCCAGCTGCATGCAACGAAGTCTGGTAAACTATCTTTTCATTTTTATTCTGTTACAAATATTTTCTAATATAATTATATATAAATTATATAATTTATAAATAATTCCTTGTTACAGCTTCTTAGTCTTGTATGTGCTCAGTTGTGTCTGACTGTTTGCGGCACCATGGACTGTGGCTCACCAGGCTCCTCTGTCCATGGGATTTCCTAGGGAAGAACACTGGAGTGGATTGCTCTTACCTCCTCCAGGGGATCTTCCCAACCCAGGGATGAAACCCGCATCTCCAGCATATTCTGCACTGGCAGGCAGGTTCTTTACCACTCTGACACCTGGGAAGCCCATGCCTTCTTAAATACACCCCTCATTGAAAAGTGGACATTTAATTTCTAAATACATGGGGTTTTTAAAGTTAAAAAATATATATTATTTTTCTCATTTTCAAGTCATTTTTGGTCTCATCAAAATAATAGGGAGTGTAGAGAGGCAACTTTTGACGAACACGTTGGTTTTTAGTTGACAGCTTATTGATACCATACTACCTAAAATTATTCCAGATATTTTTGACTCTCATATTTACAAATATATTTCAGTATTTCATAAATTTTATTAAGATTTAGAATAGTTATTAAGCTATAATCATTTTTGTAAACTGTTAATTAAAAAGGTAAAGGTAATATCTGTTCATGGTAAACAACATATAAATGTTACAAGAGTATATAAAGTGAAAATTAAGAGTCTTCCATTCCCCATTATTCTAGTACCATGTCTCAGCAGCAGGCTACCAAAAACTGTCTCTTATTGTCCTTTCTAAATTCTTAGCACACATATTTGCAGAGATAATAAGTATAATTTGGTGATTGTGTTATACATCCTATTTCTTTTTCACTGTAGAGTATAGCATGTTTCCATATCAGTACATATAAATCGACTTTTCAGAAATTTTAATACCTACAAATAACTTACATAAGAAATTTATAATAATTTAAAAATATGAGCCTATATTGATATAATCAAACTATGGATTCTTCTCATTACTCATTAAATTGTAGTTTTTATTGAGGTAATTATAGATTCACTTCCAGTTATGAAATATATGCCAAGATTCCTTGTACACGTTGTCTAATTACCTGTCATAGTAACATTTTATGAAGAAATAATTTCACAACAAAGATATTGACTTTGATACAATCTACCTAGTAAAGTAATGCTCAAAATTCTCCAAGCCAGGCTTCAGCAATACGTGAACCGTAAACTTCCAGATGTTCAAGCTGGTTTTAGAAAAGGCAGAGGAACCAGAGATCAAATTGCCAACATCTACTGGATCATCGAGAAAGCAAGAGAGTTTGAGGAAAACATCTATTTCTGCTTTATTGACTATGCCAAAGCCTTTGACTGTGTGGATCACAATCAACTGGAAAATTCTGAAAGAGATGAAATACCAGACCACCTGACCTGCCTCTTGAGAAACTGATATTCAGGTCAGGAAGCAACAGTTAGAACTGATATGGAACAACAGATTGGTTCCAAATAGGAAAAGGAGTCCATCAAGGCTGTATATTGTCACCCTGATTATTAACTCCTATACAGAATACATCATGAGAAATGCTGGACTGGAAGAAGCACAAGCTGGAATCAAGATTTCCAGGAGAAATATCAATTACCTCAGATATGCAGATGACACCACCCTTCTGGCAGAAAGTGAAGAGGAACTAAAAAGCCTCTTGATGAAAGTGAAAGAGANCGGACATGGGTTTGGGTGGATTCCGGGAGGTGATGGACAGGGAGGCCTGGCGTGCTGCGGTTCATGGAGTTGCAAAGAGTCAGACACGACTGAGTGACTGAACTGAACTGAACTGATTATAACATCTTCATTTGTGATTTTACTGAAATATATTTACTGAAAATATATTCCATGTTATAAGTATAAAGCATTTTATGAATTGTGGATTTTGTTTCTTGTCCAAACAGAGCACACAGACGTCTATGATAACAGTCACATCTGACACTCGGGCAGATTCTCAGCCAAGACGGGCTTCACTGCTGCTGCTGCTAAGTCGCTTCAGTTGTGTCTGACTCTGTGCGACCCCACAGATGGCAGCCCATTATATAATTCAAAAAATTGTAAATGCGGCAATATACTTGCCTAAATATGAAGATCGATTATATGCTATTCAATACAGTATTTAATACAGTATTTGGTTGTCCAGCCTCTCAGTCATGTCCGACTCTTTGCGATCCCATGGACTACAGCACACCAGGCTTTCCTGTCGTTCACTATCACCCAGAGTTTGCTCAAACTCATGGCCATTGCATCAGTGATGCCATCCAACCATCTCATCCTCTGTCGTCCCTTTCTCGTCCTACCTTCAATATTTCCCAGCATCAGGGCCTTTTCCAGTGACTCGGCTCCTCACATCAGGTGGCCAAAGTATTGGAGCTTTGTATGTAAATATTCTAGTGAACATTCAGTGCTGATTTCCTGTAGGATTGACTGGTTTGATCTCTTTGCTGCTCAAGGGACTCTCAAGAGTCTTCTCCAACACCACAGTTCAAAAGCATCCATTCTTTGGCTGTATTTATAACTATAAATATTTAGACATAGGGCTGCAGGCACGTATTTATGTGATGGGATGGGGAGAAAAGGGAAGGAGTCAAACTGCTTTTAAGCCTTTTCTTGGAGATTTCCTGTAACAGAGTGGCTACTAGCATCTGGTGAAAGTGGTTCTGACTGATGCAGAAATGAAAATGTGGAAAAAGTAGTGTGTGTGTGTCTTACTTCATGGTTCTGTTTAGGCCCTTTCACCCTCTTTTTCAAAACAGAGACAGTGTCCAGGGTACGTGCATATCAGCAATTCTTACAACGTTGCCTCATTTCATACGTTTAACTAAGTGGTTGACACCTGGGGAAGGTAACAGAATGAAGCGCTAGGTATTTCAAAGCTACCATTTTAAGCTGGAGGAGTCTTTCCTGATTTAGTTGTTATTATCCTCACATTCCACAATAAACTGTGGAAAATTCTGAAAGAGGTGGAAATACAAGACCACCTGACCTGCCTCTTGAGAAACCTATATGCAGGTCAGGAAGCAACAGTTAAAACTGGACATGGAACAACAGACTGGTTCCAAATAGGAAAAGGAGCACGTCAAGGCTGTATATTGTCACCCTGCTTATTTAACTTATATGCAGAGTACATCATGAGAAACTCTGGGCTGGAAGAAACACAAGCTTGCATCAAGATTGCCGGGAGAAATATCAATAACCTAAGATATGCAGATGACACCACCCTTATGGCAGAAANTCACCCTGCTTATTTAACTTATATGCAGAGTACATCATGAGAAACTCTGGGCTGGAAGAAACACAAGCTTGCATCAAGATTGCCGGGAGAAATATCAATAACCTCAGATATGCAGATGACACCACCCTTATGGCAGAAAGTGAAGAGGAGCTAAAAAGCCTCTTGATGAAAGTGAAAGAGGAGAGTGAAAAAGTTGGCTTACAGCTCAACATTCAGAAAATGAAGATCATGACATCTGGTCCTATCACTTCATGTCAAATAGATGGGGAAACAGTGGAAACACTGTCAGACTTTATTTTGGGGGGCTCCAAAGTCACTGCAGATGGTGATTGCAGCCATGAAATTAAAAGACGCTTACTCCTTGGAAGGAAAGTTATGACCAATCTAGATAGCACATTCAAAAGCAGGGATATTACTTTGCCGACTGAGGTCCATCTAGTCAAGGCTATGTTTTCCAGTGGTCATGTATGGATGTCAGAGTTGGACTGTGAAGAAAGCTGAGCACGAAAGAATTGATGCTTTTGAACTGTGGTGTTGAAGAAGACTCTTGCGAGTCCCTTGCACTGCAAGGAGATCCAACCAGTCCATCCTAAAGGAGACCAGTCCTGGGTGTTCATTGGAAGGACTGATGCTGAGGCTGAAAATCCAGTACTTTAGCCACCTCATGCGAAGAGTTGACTCATTGGAAAAGACCCTGATGCTGGGAGGGATTGGAGGCAGGAGGAGAAGGGGACGACAGAGGATAAGATGGCTAGATGGCATCACCGACTCGATGCACATGAATTTGGGTGAACTCCGGGAGTTGGTGATAGACAGGGAGGCCTGGCGTGCTGCAATTCATGGGGTCACAAAGAGTCAACAGGACTGAGCAACTGAACTGAACTTAAACGATCCTTTTCAACCTATCCTTTTATCTTTTTCTTCTTTTTACTTACCTTTTCAGCTGCTGAAATTCTTTGCTATGTTCCAAACATGCCAGATGAGTTCCAAATTTTTTATTTTTACATTGGCTGTCTTCTCAATTTCTGGAGCAAATAGCCTCCACAACTGGGTATTGCAAAAGTGTGGAGAATTCTGACTCAACACTAAGCAAAAGGGAGAGAACCCTCAATTGATTGAGATTAAAATCCTCTATGGGATGTGGGGCTTCAAACCGAGTTGAGTAATATAGGAAAATAAAGTTACATTTCTAGGACACTTTAGTTTGTGAGCTGACTTCTTCTGCAACAGAAATAATGAATTTTGTAGTATTTTAGGTAAAGATGTACATTATTATTTTCTATACTCATTCGGTTCAGAATGTAATTTATCAACTGAATAATGAATTCACTAGTTAACCCATAAGACGCTTAATTGGTAATGATCCATCCTAAGTTTGTCCATATCCCTAAAATAAGGATTAGGCAAGTGTATGTTTGAAAGGTTACTTCATAAATAATTCCATGAATTGCTCTAAGTACAGGAAAATATACTCCTTAAATCATGACAATTTTTATTTATTCATGCCACTAGAGACTCACGGAAATACAAATCTAAATCTATTCCAGGCAAAAGATTAACAAAGCAAGAGGCTTATCAAATGGATTCAAGACATAAAATAGCCTTTTCTTTGCCTGGCATCAGCTTAGTCTACTGCAGGGATGTAAGCATGCTGATATTGATATTCTTTTAAATAACTGCTCATTGGTATAATTATTACTCTGTATACTACTATGGATTCTAGTTGCAAAGTATTGGAATTACTCTGTCGGCAAAGTAATGTCTGCCTTTTAATATGCTGCCTAGGTTGGTCATAGACTTTCTTCCAAGGAGCAAGCGTCTTCTAATTTCAAGGCTGCAGTCATCATCTGCAATGATTTTGGAGCCCCCCAAAATAAAGTCTGCCACTGTTTCCATTGTTTTCCCATCTATTTGCCATGAAGTGATGAGCCTGGATGCCATGATCTTTGTTGTCTGAATGTTGAGTTTTAAGCCAACTTTTTCACTCTTCTCTTTTACTTTCATTAAGAGGCTCTTTAGTTCATCTTCACTTTCTGACATAAGGGTGGTTATCTGCATATCTGAGATTATTGATATTTCCCCCAGCAATGTTGATTCTAGCTTGTGCTTTATTCAGCCTGGCATTTCTCATGATGTACTCTGCATATAAGTTAAATAAGCAGGGTGACAATATACAGCCTTGACGGACTCCTTTTCCTATTTGGAACCAGTCTATTGTTCCATGTCCAGTTCTAACTGTTGCTTCCTGACCTGCATACAGATTTCTCAGGAGGCAGGTTGGGTGGTCTGGTGGATCTCTTTTAAGAATTTTCTAGTTTGTCGCAATCCGTACAGTCAAAGGCTTTGGCGTACTCAATTGTTTTTCTGCAACTCTCTTGCTTTTTCAATGATCCAACAGATGTTGCTAATTTGATCTCTGGTTCCTCTGCCATTTATATTAATACTTGCTAATCCTTATTCACTTTTCTATTGTTGAATCTTTCCTCGTTGGTTTATAGTATTAAAAACTAAAACACTTTTCTTAATACGAAGCCCTGTTTAGTCAAGACAAAGCGAATCTAAAAACTTCTGCTAACATAAATTATATCCCATACCTTTGGAGTGGAGTGAAGCTTTAAGTACTGCTACAGAAAAGAATCATGAAAAACTAATAGTGTCCTTTAGTAGTCGAAAATCTCAGGAAGATGGACCACATTTAGAGATTTTTGTCTTAATTCCTGACCCTGAAGTCTTTACTTAGATGATGATCTGGTCTATATTACAAATCCTGACTCTAGGTTTGGATTACCTCAGACCTATTTGTGATGATTTAAAAGAATGTTAAGTTTTTGTTTTCTTTCCTTCAACAGTGGAAGAATATTCTCAAATACCAGATACAAAAAGCTGAAGATTCTTGTGCACTGGGCTGCCATGAACAGTGGGCAGATTGTGCACTGCACAAATCCAAGAACACCATTCACATTGTAACCTATGCAAATACTGCCATCAGGGTAAGACTTGTGCCTCCATAGGAATAAGGCAGCCTTGTTGGTATAGTATCATTAAGAAGGTCAATAGACAAGTGTGGACTAAGTACAAGTGACAATGTTGACTCTTTCTTAGTGTAACTCTTTCCTAGTTTTTCATTCCAATTGCTCTTCTCTATTATGAACTTTCTGAGACATTTTTAAAAATGTGTGATTTAAAGACAAGGACCTACCGTATAGCACAGGGAACTGTATTCAGTATCTTGTAATAACTTATAATGTAAAGGGATGTGGAAAATATATATACACATATCACTTTGCTATATACCTGAAACCAACACAACATTGTAAATTAACTATACAATTTTAAAATGGTTTAAAAAAATAAGGGAATTCAGGGAAAAATTTTTTTAATGAATAGTATAACTTTGCCACAGAAGCTCTCTTAAATCCAGAGAGAGGTAAGGAACCAAGATAGAACAGAAGTACGTCTTAAAAAAAACAAACCAAGGATGTGGTTATTAGCATGTGGAATTCTCTGAAATCAGATAGGAAGTCTGCTGAGTTTTGAGAAATTACTACTGCCTAATAAATTCACGAACCTAAAAGTATAATTTATTTTTTAAAGAATGGTATTGCTTTTTTGCAGTACGATATTTATATAAGGTTGTGGTTGGCTGCAAGGAACAGACTCAACTCACGCCAACTCAAGAACCATTTCTGCTTACAACTTTTATCTTCTGGGTATCAAAATCAATACATGAAGTACAGACAGGACTCACAGGTTTCAGAAGAAATCAAGTTCTATTAACAGCAGATTAAAAAACAAAGCTCTAGAATTCCCTGGGGGTCCAGTGATTGACTCAGTGCTTTAATTGCCATGGGCCCGTGTTCGATCCCTGGTCAGGGATCCCATAAGCCATGTGGGAGGGCCAAAGAAAAACAAAGATATAGTTCTGTAAAAATATAAAATATCTATAAAATAAAAGTGTCATAAACCAAATTGAAAGGCAAGAGATTCAATGGGAGAAGATATTTATAAGAATGCAATAACTGTTGCTGGCAGTGAAAGTCTATACAGCATTTTTGGACTATTTCAGTCACGTTATATAAAATAGACTTCTCCCCAGCAATCTTTATTCCAGAAATCCATCACGCAGGCATACACATGTCAATAAAGGTGGGGGATACAATGCTTATTGCAGCATTGCTTTTAGTAGTAAAATAGAGCAGACAACTTCCAGTCCAGTAGAAGTACAGTTATATAAATTGCAGTACATCTCTACTATGGGATGCAAAGCACTGGTTAAAAAGGAAATAAGGAAGAAAAGAAGCTGGCAAGAGGTTGGGAGAAAGGGAGGTATCCCAATCACTAAATGTGTGGTCTTCAGAGTAACAGAAACTGAGTTTAAACCCCTAGACTAGCTATCTATTATGTCCTTTGGCAAGTGCTTCAGCTTCTTCATTTTTAAAGTGATGATACCATTGGCACCTACTTTACTGAGATAACACAGCAAACAACTAACAAAAGACAATAGCCAATGAGGTTTTCTTTGTGAAAGTGATACGGAGCTACTGCAAAGTGCTTAAATCAGTACTGCAGTAAAGGGAAGCAAACCCCACTGACAGACACACAGATAGGCGTATAGCAGACACTTGAAAAAAAAGGAATATGAACACTGAGAATCAGCGACTTGAAAGAGAAAATATCCTTTATGCAACTAAAGCAATCTCTGATCCTGGGGAACATCCTGAAGCACATATTCAACTCACATTTATTAAGCAGCAACTATGTGATAAGTGTTGGATAAGGAAGTGAGTATACTTACCTGAAGGATTAAAGGTTATGTATCTTGCAAGATCATGCAGAATTAGGACGCTGGTTTCAGGAACCTATCCTGTATCATCTGGAGCAACTATCCTGTTACTTATATTGTACTGCCAGTTTATGTTGTTGACTTGCCAGTGTCCCTCAAGGCTGTAAATTCCTCAAAGGAAGGGGACGTTACCTTTTCTTCATGTCTCTCAAGTCTACAGTGTGAGTATATGACATGTTAGTGTTAATGTTAGTTGTTCAGTCGTGTCCAGCACTTTGCAACCCCATGGACTGTAGCCTACCAGGCTCCTCAGTTCATGGGATTTTCCAAGCAAGCATACTGAAGTGGGTTGCTATTTCTTTCTCCAGGGGATCTTCCCGACCCAGGGATCGAACCCAGGTCTCCTGCATTGTAGGCAGATGCTTTACCATCTGGGCCACCAGAGAAGCCGGGGTCGAAAAAGCATTCCTTTAGTTAAGTGAACTGAAGAACAAATCCAAGAATGAATGAATGAAATTTTCTCCCCCTCCATCTTTTTCTGTTTGTCCCTAGGACTTATCTAACATTCTGTAATTTTTACTTATTTTTATTTATTGTCTCTATCTACTGCTGGAATATAAGCACCGTGAGAGAGGGATCTTTCACGTACTTCACTAATGCCTCCCAAGTGCTACAACAGTGTCTTGATAAGGTTTCCCTGGTGGCTTAGATGGTAAAGTGTCTGCCTACAACGTGGGAGATCCGGGTTTGATCCCTGGATTAGGAAGATCCTCTGGAGAAGGAAATGGCAACCCACTCCAGTACTCTTGCCTGAAAAATCCCATAGATGGAGAAGCCTGGTAGGCTACGTCTATGGGGTCACAAAGAGTCGGACACAACTGAGTGACTTCACTTTCTATCTATCTTGTTTTAAAGACTGCCTAGGGGAGAATTTCTGCAAGTTTACTTGATAACCCCTCCAAAGTCACCTTATGACAGCCCTCCTTGAAATTAACTGAATTCTTTAGACATACACCTAGTATTGATTATTCTGGATCAACCAGAGCATATTTAGTCATAATCCTTATAAGAGTGTTTAGCAAGAATTTACTGATCATTCTTTTTCTTCATGAGTGTGTATGCTAGCTTTTCTTCATGGGGAGAGAAAAACGAGTGAGTCAGTGGCAACCTCCCAGCATGCCTATTTTTGGTAGTAAGCTGCTGCTACCCTAACCTGATGCAGCCGATCTCCTCAAATCTCTGGCCCATAGGAGTGAACAGATTCTTGATTCTTTGCCTCCCACAATGCATCAAGGGACATCCAAGTTAATCCCCCACTGCTGGACAAACCTGATGGGACTAGAAATGGGTTTGTAGCCCAAGGAAACGAATCCCAAGGTCATCCAGAGTACTTTCCTGATATCCTGATGAAAGATTTAAGATGCCAGTCATGTACATCCCTGGCCATTCAGTTCTAGGAAGGCCTTCAACACTCCTGTGATTTTCCTGAATAAAATGATACACTTCAATTATACCAAAGGCTGGTTCCTAGAAGATATTTTTTTCTGTGTTTACAGCATCTGGTACATTTTATTTTGTCTAATCAAAATAAAATGTTTAACTTCATTTATGAAAACAAACTTAGTATGTTTAAAACATTTAAATTGCAAACAGTTCATATGGTCAGTTCAATGGAAGCTCGGACAGGAAAGTATAATAAACAGAATGAAATATCACACACATGCCTCTGTATAAATCAACATGAAAGGATATCTAAGATATTTCAAATGGAAAAAGCCAGTTACAAAATAAAAAGCACAATGAGCATTCTCTGTTAAACACTTCCCCCAAGCTGTTTATTAGGATAGTATTATTATTTTTGCATATATGTTGGTTTTGTAATATAAAAACAGCAAACAATGATAATTTCAAACACATTCAGGTTCTAAATCACTTTGAGGTTGATTTGTGTCATATAATTTTAACAAATGCAAGGTTTACAGAAAAACTGTGGTAAACAATGTAACTGTCTCTCCAGGAAAAGTCATATTTACAAATTAAAGAACAATTATTTAATTAAATGTAGGTTTTAGAAAAACATTATGCATTACCACCATAAAAAAAGATATTCCTAAGAATATTTCTAGTACCCAGTGAAATCTGAAGAGGTAAACAAAAAATTTTTTTCAGTCATATTCAGAAAATCTAATGTGTTGACTTGCTTGTTGAGTCTTTTCGAGTCTAATCTTTTCAGCTTTGGTGATTAACTACAGAGAAAAAAACCCAGAAATTAGAAGGAACTGGATATCTAAAAACAGAAAGATAATTATGACTAGAAAAATATCACAACTATTAGCTTGAATAAAATATCTTAAAAAGGGGAAGATAATTAAGCTCAGGTCAAATCAGTTACAGAGAGAACTACCTAAATTAGAGCTTATTAAATATAGTAGATATTAAATCTTTGAATTATCTAAGATCCTTGTATTTTAATTCTCGACTCCTAAAATTATTTTCAGTTAAAAATAACCAATAATTTGGTTATTATTTAATTAATAAATAACCATAATTCCACCAACATGGACCTACTCTTCAGTACAGGGAATGCTCCTCAGTATTCTGTAATAACCTAAATGGGAAAAGGATCTGAAAAAGAACACATGTATATGTGTAGTAACGGAATCACTTTGCTATACACCTGAAACTAATACAACACTGTTAATCACCAATGTGCCAATATAAAATTAAAAAAAATTTTTTTGACATTTTAGGAGGGTTGAGGACCAATCTTTGTTCATCATATCCCTTTGGGTTTGAGTATTAAGACACTTTGCTTACAAATTTGAGAAATATTCTAAATAAGGATCTGCTATTAAAAGTACTTATTATTACACCCTTACATAGGTAATCAAAAATTTTAAAGAAGGCAAATGAAATTATGCAGAATGAAGAAGACCATTTAAAATGCCCAAAAGCTTTCTTGATAGAAAAACTAAAGTAGCATATTTAGCTTTGGAGGAAACGAAAATCTTATTCTCTTATAAACATAGATTTTAATGACTATTCATTAAAATAGTTTTTTTAAGCTGGTGATAAGTGGTCATTGGCAGGAAGTCACCGTTATTTATTTTTCATTTTTTTTTATTGTGGTAAGTTTTTAGGAAGTCACTTTCAGATTAAACTAAAAGCAAACTGATCAGTGGAGTCAAAATTAAGTGTTTAAAACTCACAACCATATGCTTTTCACAAATTTTATGAATTCTATCTTTATCTGTTTAATAGCTGACCTGTCAGTACTTTATAAAGGAAAGACAATTTTGATAAAAACAACAAAAAATTCAAATGTGCTCTACAAGCTAAAGAAAAATGAGAAAAGCCTCACTGTGTCTCCAATACCTGTTATCTAATTTTCCTAAAATGCTCAACGTGATAGGGTACACTCGAAAGATTTGGTTGAGGTAGAATGAATGAGACCCTTTATGGCAGGTCTTTCCTTCATCTTACTGATCTTTTGTTACAGGTCTTAATTATCTGCACTTGATTTTTATATGTCAAAATATCATACATAGAAAACAAAGTATTTCTTTATCGATTGTCTTTTAATTCTATACAAACTGAATAGAGCTTAGAAAACTGTCCCCAGTAGTCCTCTCCTCCACAAAGTGAAAAAGAGAACCCAGATTTTCTATTAGTACTTTTCTTTCACTCAAGTATACTACTGTGGAAATGACAGAATGGCATGTCAGTGAGGCATTTGCACTATACTTTTGGCTGTTAATTTTTTCTAAACACTTATTTTCTATTACTAACATGCTTGCTTGCCTTCTGTACTCCAGCTACACTGGCCTGGTCTGACAATCTCCCTTCAAAACCTCTGTACTTTCTGTTGCCTCAGGGGCCTAAACTCTCCTGGCTTGTCTGCTAACTTCCCTGAGGTCTGCTCTGCGGACATCTTTGTAGAGAACTTTCCAAGGAACCTCACTGATGTACCCCATTATACTTTTGAGTTTTCTGCACAGCACTGGTCATCATCTGACCTTTATTAACTCTAAGCCTCATGAAAAAAGGAGACCTTGTTACTCCTAGCTAGACACTCAGTTCTTAAACAGTGGCTAACACAAACCAATACCAAAAATGTTAATTAAATGAATTAACAAAGTAGTAAACTAATAACCTTCTCTCCTCTGAGAAGCTAGGTTGTGTCCAACCTATTTTCATTTTATGAAATGAGCAAACTAGTACTTTCATTGCTTTAGCTAGAATTCTATACCTTCAGATGTTTGCTTAACATACAAATCATGCTAATGATAAAAGCCTGATCCTGTTAATCAATACAGGAGAACTCTTCAGTTCAATGATAGAACTACTTACTGGTTTCAACCCAATTTATAAAATTCTCTGTCAGTGTATACATTTCTTTGTCTCAAATTTAATTTATACAGATGGAGTCTTTCTTAAATACAAAACTGCTTTTTTCTAGTTTTAAAAATATACACAATTTAAATGATATTTTACACCAATTAGAAGGAAAAATATTATTTAACAAAGTCATTTCATTTCAATTGTGAGTTCTGGATTAATGATTTTAACATTTAAGTTAATCAAAGCTTAAGTAGGCTTTGAAATTAACACCTCATAGACCTGAAAGAGTCCTTAAAGAGGAAGGAGGCCTCTCTATCTCAACAAATTCAGTCTGCATTCATGGAGAGAGATTTAACAAAGATCAGTAGAAAACCTCCTCCCAAGTCATTTTAAATGCCAATGAATCCTAGGAGATGCAAGAGTGATGTAAAAAACTTGATTTTCCAATTTAAAAAAAACAGAATTTTATAAATAGGAACAATTAACAAACTCAGAACATAGGAAGTGTGATTTTTCATAAAATAATGCACATACCTTTTTTTGGATTTCACTGATTTTTACAGTATACATTTAGAAATTGATAATATTAATATTATTATGTGCCCTATTTTGCTCTAAGCACTTTAAGATGCACTTTTACACATATAATATTTTTAAAAAGAATAAACAGCTTACTAGCAACTATAAACCTCTGATAAATTCTTAAGTGTCATTTAAAGTAAAATTATTGAGAGACTTGCTTTAAATTATAATTATTTTCCTATAAATTATTTAATATACTAATTTAAGCTTGTTTATTTCCCTATCAGCTATTCTAGGGAAAAAGGAATAAAGCTTACCATTGCTATTGGGAATGATATGCATAGTTTCTCAATCTTATCTGTAGAGACTCATATCTTTAAAAACTACACTCTAAATACACCGTGCTTTCTACCATTAAGACAATCTTTAAATAATCATTTACCACCAAGTTATAAAAGAAAACAGCCAGAAATTTAAATTACAAAGTATGAACTGATTACCTTCTCAGTGCCTCTTTTCTTTTCACGAGGCTGATTAAGTTTGGCTTGCCTATCTACCAAAATCTTCTGCCAATACCTCTGTTCATGATCACCTTTAAACAAACAAACACAAAAATGCTTATCATTGAACATAAGGATATAGATGAAGAAACACATCCACAGCTCTGTATTTTCAGTAGAACTAGAATAGTTGTCTGAGTTATTTAATGCCTTTTTACATATATTAGTGTAAAGAAACCTCCCCCAGTTTCATTTGCCAAACTCAGAAATTATAAAACAATCACCCTAAAATAAGCATTGTTAAAAGAAAAAAAAAAAAAAAGAGGAGGTTCTATAAAGTTTTACCAGAAAGAATCTCTAGTTTCCAGCAGTGTTTCTTTTTAATTTCCGAATGTGCAGTTACTACTGCTTGCGCATCCTCAGGAGTTTTAAATCTAGCATGGCATTCTGTATCTCCTTCCAGCAAATCAACATAAACAACTTCTGAGATTGCTGCCAAAGTATCCTGCATTAGAATTTAGAAGGGCTTAAAATAAATAATAAAAACATTTCATTATAATTCTAAAATTATTCCAGTGTAGGATCTATTATAAAATTGAGCCATATATCATTTCAAATGAGGAGTAACTATTTCACTTCAGTTAGCTTCCAAGATACATAGAAATGGAGAATTCCTTGGCAGTCTAGTGGTTAGGACTCTTCACTCTCACTTCCAAGGGTACAGGTTCAACTCCCAGTCTGGGAGCTAAGATCCTATAAGCTAATAAGAAAGACACCCAAAACAGACCCCAAACCAAAAACCAAACCACCACCAAAAAAAAGACCTTAAAACAAATGCTTTTAGAAATGGATTTGGACAAAGCTGAGGACCAATTTAACATCAACTCTAACAACTTTCATTCAACAGTATCTTTAAAATTGTACTAGATGGGAATATGGCATAAGGAATAAAGATCTATAGTACAGAATGTACAAATACTTTCCTGTAACCCTCAAATTTACAAGAAGGGTTACATGTTTGGGTGTAGTTAAAGAGTAAAATAAAAAACAAAACTGAAATGGCATTAAAGAAGTTGTGTTTCCACTTACCTGTATAAAATCACTTAGGACTTAAAATATATGCAAACTTTTTATAACCACTTGTGAAAAATGTTTCAAGGAGCACAGAAAGATGTTTGGTTCTCAAGTTGTCTATGGGAATACAGATAGGACCAGAGTTTTTACTCTGATAAAACATCTAAGCAACCTCCTAAGAGTCACGTAGCAATGAGAAGTTTTACCTATAAGGCCTGCTGTGAGGGCAAATTAACAAGATTCCTGCATTCCCAAGCCATTTTTTTTTTCACAGCAGGTTCTACAGTGTAAGCAAGGTAATTATGCAGGAATGTTACACTAATTCTTAATTCATCAACTTCCATTCATAAAGCTAAAGTAACTGAAAGTTCCCAACTGAAAGAAAAAAACAAAGCCCTACCTACCTCAATCCCTTGAGTTTAAACCTAAAATTTCAAGATGCAACTAATTTAGATTATTTATTTATTAAAAGAAACATTTATTTGGCCACGCCTCTTGGCTCGTGGGATCTTAGTTCCCCAACCAGGGACTGAACCCAAGTCTTTCACAGTGAGAACTTGAAATCCTAACTACTGGACCACCAGAGAATTCCCTAGATTACATTTTGTTGTTGAATTTTAAAATTCCGAATTACAGAAAGAACTCAGCAATACCTGGAAATATTACTTCATAAGAGTGTCTTAGTTAATAATAAAGAATAAGTAGTAAAAATTCATGCTTATATATTAATACAAGCCAGGTACTAAGTCTTAATCTATCCCAGCACTTAAAACACTGCCTATCACAAAATAGACACTTTATAGGCAAATTCAATTTAAAAACTGAAAACTGGAGAGAAATATACTTGCCAGTTCTTCCCATTTCTCTATCTAGCTAATGAGTAATTTAAACACAAACAAGGAAATATAAAGTATTAACTGATGAAATTGAAACGTGTTTACTGGTAGTAGTGAGACTTTTGTAACTGATAATATTTACTAAATATCCATTATAATGTCAGGCTAATCTCCAGATTTAAAACCCTTCTTAGAATGACAAATTAACCTGGTTATCACATGGGCAGTAAGAATCACAGACAGCAGTAAGAATCAAAGCTCACTTTTTGTTCCAGCAAAATGTAAGTAATTAATAACTTGGTTAATGCACTTATTTTATGATTTTGGTGATCAAAAATGAATTTGTAATTGACATAATAACCATTTAGATAATAAAAATCTCTCTGATAAATATAATTAAACCTATTACAGTTATTCAAAATAACAAAATTTGAGTAATTTTTCTTTTAAAACTTGGGCCATCTGACTAAACACTGCAGCATTTACATCTTCAATTTTTTAATCCTTCTTATTGCAAAGTCTATTTTGCTACCAAATTTTGAAGTGCAAGCTAGTATATCAATTTGGGATTGACCAAATTCCTCATCAATACTATAGTAAGAGTCTAGATTTACATGTTAGTGACAGATACAGGATTTTAAGGGATATGGTTTCAGATAAACAGTGCTTACAGATGGTTACAACGAGCAACTTTAATGGTTACAGAAGTTAAAAAATGTAACAATCTATGGAAAACCAAAACAACATACCATATGGTGCTGACCTCAGCGTAAGAATTATAAATATACTTGCTATGTTACAGAACAGGTTACTTAGTTTAAAAAGAAAGTGTTTCATTTAAATGGATGACAAAATTTAAAAGTACATAGGGTGCTCCCACTAAAAAGAGTATGTGAATAACAAATATTGCCATGCTAGTACAAAATGCTGTAGGGGATAAATTCTATAAAATGAAAAAAGAAGACGAGAACTGCAGGGATAGGAATTTAAAGCGTAAACTAAATTTTTGGAGATTTTCAAAATACTTTACACTTTCCTGTAATTGTTTCAAAAAATTTAAAATAATCGGTATGGACTGAAAATACCAAAAAAACTTTTAGGAATAAAAATTTTAAAGGCTCTTCTTGCCAAAAACAACAACCCTGCATTTTTTTCAGGAGAAAATTTCAATTCTCAAGAGGATTCATTAACAGACAAAAGTCTACGGTAAGTGAAAAATATGCACACTATCCCTTTTATTTCAAAATAGTTGTTTTTTTTTTAAGTCACAGAATCTTTTAGGAATTTATTGAAAACTAAAAGCTCTAATGAAAACAAATTACAAATTCTCTAGTTTGCTCCAAATAAGAAGACAGAAAATAGTTTTATTTTAGAAACAATCACAAACCAACTTTAATGTTAGTTCAATCTTTATGAGAGTTTTATCCCTAAGTATTGCTCCAAAATCTAGTTTCTCTGGATTTTTTCTGAAAAACAGAAAAGGTCCCCTGAGAAAAGGAATATTGGGAAAGCATTTAACTTAATCTACTCTTTTGCTATAATAACTACAGTAGGGTTTCATCCTTTTCCTATATACTACCATGGGGGCACCAATAAAAATAAGCACAAACTGCTGTTTTCCTATAAAGGATTAAACTAAATTCACTATAAATTTGATTCAGTGAGGAATTTCACATATTAGAATTTGCTTCAAGTCAGACTTAAAGGGTTATTATGGAATCAAACCCAGTAAGCACTTTACCACAAGAGAACAAATTCTAATTTGATTTGCCTTATTTTCCATATTCAAAACACCTTCACATGGGTGTTTTTAAGAAGAAAGAGAAACAACTATCATGGGGATTCAACAGCATTACCCTGACTTGTTTCCTGGCAGGTAAAGGCTCGGTGCTAATGATCTTCACAATCACACCACTCACAAACTGTGGTCCTGCTGCATTAACTCTCTCCTGAAGACAACACTCTTCACTGTTTGCTGCTGATGCGAAAAGAAAAAGACCAGGAAAATATCTCTTAATTTAATAAGTTAACGCTTATAGGCCTGCTCTAGAGTAATTTAAACTTACTCATAAGGTCATTATGTTGTAAGTTATACTATTTATTACAGATTACCATAAAGTAAAATACAAAAACTCTTATTACTGTAAATGTAAACTTTTACCATTAGAAGAACACTTTTAAAATCTTAAAGAAAAAATGTCCCCTTTCACTGAACCAATAACAAATTGTTTTACTCAATAAAGAAATAAACAGGCATAGGTATACCGTTACAATTCAAATGTGGAAATTTATATTTTTACCTTGTGGGAATTTAAAATATAAATATCAAAGATCATCTTTGTTTCTACAAATGCAATGAACTACAGACTAGGATAGGCACTCATCACTAATTTTGATTACTAATGAAAACTGTATAGAGAAAATGTATGTGATTAAAAAAGATTCAGTTTAAAATGAGCTCTTCAAATATTTTTAGGTTAAGGATCAATCACATTTGGACAATTTGAGAAATCAGTAATTGCTCTAATAACAACCACTATACAATTGAGTTTCAAAAACTAAAGTTCATCCTACAATAACTCAGTGCGTTTTCGTATAAATACAATATGATGCTACAAAAACTATCATATTGATGCTTACTTTTTTCATTTTTCATTCCGGAATTAGTAGGTACTCCATTTGTTTCCATTTCTGATTGTGATTTTATCTGGGATATTGTTTTTTTTAAAGAAGCCATGCTGGCTTTTTGCA
>SJYV01013874.1:419741-463314 GCA_006410875.1 Neotragus pygmaeus
CAGGTAAAGGCTCGGTGCTAATGATCTTCACAATCACACCACTCACAAACTGTGGTCCTGCTGCATTAACTCTCTCCTGAAGACAACACTCTTCACTGTTTGCTGCTGATGCGAAAAGAAAAAGACCAGGAAAATATCTCTTAATTTAATAAGTTAACGCTTATAGGCCTGCTCTAGAGTAATTTAAACTTACTCATAAGGTCATTATGTTGTAAGTTATACTATTTATTACAGATTACCATAAAGTAAAATACAAAAACTCTTATTACTGTAAATGTAAACTTTTACCATTAGAAGAACACTTTTAAAATCTTAAAGAAAAAATGTCCCCTTTCACTGAACCAATAACAAATTGTTTTACTCAATAAAGAAATAAACAGGCATAGGTATACCGTTACAATTCAAATGTGGAAATTTATATTTTTACCTTGTGGGAATTTAAAATATAAATATCAAAGATCATCTTTGTTTCTACAAATGCAATGAACTACAGACTAGGATAGGCACTCATCACTAATTTTGATTACTAATGAAAACTGTATAGAGAAAATGTATGTGATTAAAAAAGATTCAGTTTAAAATGAGCTCTTCAAATATTTTTAGGTTAAGGATCAATCACATTTGGACAATTTGAGAAATCAGTAATTGCTCTAATAACAACCACTATACAATTGAGTTTCAAAAACTAAAGTTCATCCTACAATAACTCAGTGCGTTTTCGTATAAATACAATATGATGCTACAAAAACTATCATATTGATGCTTACTTTTTTCATTTTTCATTCCGGAATTAGTAGGTACTCCATTTGTTTCCATTTCTGATTGTGATTTTATCTGGGATATTGTTTTTTTTAAAGAAGCCATGCTGGCTTTTTGCAGTGCTAAATACTCTTTCTTCAAATCCAACCATTCTGTTCTGTAATGAAAATAATTGTACTTTTAAACAGTGACAACAGATTATTAAATAAAAAGTAAGTCTCAAAATACAGACATTCAGTGACTTACAACCACTCCTCCCAATCTTTCTTTAAACACACTTATTTCCTGAGTTTTAAGTCTATCTGGCAAACAAGAAAAGGGGGAGTTCCCTCTGTCCCAACATTCAGATTAAATGTTTTATATTTGCTGATTCAATTCTTGAGTATTTTTCAAATATGTGACTGACAAAAATAAAATTAGTTAACTAACTAGTAACATTTACTAGAAAAGTCAGTTAAGTCTGGGTGAAAAATTTAAATTTTAAGATTTGTTAAACTGCTTCCAATTTGAAAGGTAACATTCCTCAGTATTTACTGGAGTCAAAGGAATTTCTAAGAAGAAAAAAAACACCCCATGGAAGCAATTTATTTATTTACATACATTTAACGTGTAGAGGTTTCTTCAAACAGCTAGAGCTCCTCCAGATAGAAACACAATGCCTCTCCTGGCTCTGCAGGAGCACTCATTGTTACCCTAATCTGTGCCATCAAACAAGCAGATAGGGGATTTTTTTTTTTTTTTAAAGAGGAGAATATCTGTGGTAATGGTTTTAGCTGTTAACATTGACATCTGTATACTTCAAAAAAAAAAAAAAATCCAGACCCACCCAGGACCATACATTCCCTGAGAGCTGATACATTAGAATAACAAAGGGCTCTTGTAATGATTCTCTGAGATAAAAAGGGAAAAGGAATTCAGGGGTTAAGAATAGTATAAATAGAAGTACCCAAAGTCCTTGCCTTTTAACCCTCCAAGAGGAAAATTGGAATCTTTGGAAACTGTAATCCAGGAAAGTTAAGAAAGAAACTCTTTTAAAAGGTATGCCATTTTCTTTCTTCTACTTATCTTCCACCTGTTGAGAAGATGGACTCCCTTTAACTTTAACATGGTAGTACTTTCTGTGACTTTTGAAATAGTAAGTGCTTCCATGTTTTAGTAGAAGTGAATCCAAATTACGCCACTGCATACAAGATGGCAGCTTTTATAATTTATCGAAACTAAAAGGGGATCCCCTCTGCTTTAACATGGGGGTACCTGCTGTGTAAAGCAAAAGTAAGTGCTTCCATGTTTCAGTGGAGGTGTCTCCAAGTCAATACTATAAAAGGATTTACGATCTAGCATTTTACAAAACAAACTGTTGAAACTGGCTATTAATGAAGCTCTGAAAGTAATGAAAAGGTAGCAAGTAGTCCTTTTAATGGTGAAATCGTCTTTTCCATTTTGCTTAATGTAAGTTTGTCAGGCATTTCTTCTGTTTCCAGATTATTTTCTAAGTGTACTTTACAGGTTAAAGAAAATTGATGATTTTATTTTTCCCAAGAATGGGCTCCCCACCACTTAAACGTGGATGTACTTGCTTTGTAGCTAGAAAAGTAAGTGCTTCCATGTTTTAGTGATGGTAAGTCTTCTTTTTTCATTTTATCTTCAAGAAAATGCAAAGAACACTTATAGTGCTGGTCTTTGGTATATTCAAGATGTACCTTTAAATCTATTAAGGAATACCCTCTACTTTAACATGGAGGCACTTGCTGTGACTTCATAAAAAAATAAGTGCTTCCATGTTTTAGTGCGGTGGTTCCTTTTTAAACGTCAACATTGTGCAGCTTCTGTGCAGATTGTGGCTTCAGGCCATTACTGTTGCTAATATGCAACTCTGTTCAATTCAAACTGGAATTGCACTTTAGCAATGGTGATGGAGTGTGTCATTTGCCAACAATATAATTTGTACCGGTGACTTACTTTGATAGTACTCGTAATGGAATAACCTCTTCTCCCATTTTATGCCTCTCTTTATGTTTTTTCTTATGCTTTCTTTTTGCTTTAAGTAGGGATCCGTCCTTTGTATCTCCAGTATCCTTTTCCTCTTCCGTAGAGACTTCTAATTCTAAATTAACAAGAAATAAAGACATGAGTTGAGAAGAAAACCCTCCTTATCTAATCCTAAACATAAAGTCAGAAAAATACCTTTGTTTTCTTTACAAACTTCTGGAGCTTCTTTTTTAACATTGTCTTTCTGAGACACTTTCTTAACCTTTGCTTTGGGAGTTAGGCAGTCTGCATCTTCAGAGCCGCTTCTTTTCCTCTTCCCTGCTTTGACTAAAGGTAAGCTGGACACTTCGGTTTTTTCTCGTTTTTTCTTTTTCTTTGTGGGTTGCTTTTGGGGTTCAGTAACCTCTACTTCAGAGCTCTCAGATGTGGTTCTTGATCTTTTCTTACAGACACTTTCCTTGCTCACGTCCATATTTGACTCCTTGGTCTGGATATTGTCGTCTTTCTTTGTTCTGCCTTTCTTCTTCTTTTTCTTTTTCTTTTCTTCTGTAACAATGTTATTTTATTTACTTATTTTTACTTCATCTATGTCTAATAAATATTTAATAATAACTCACCAGTTACTGTGAGAGTAGGAATGGGCTTGTTTTTCACTGTCTTGGGAAATACACCAGGTTTTCTTGGTGCTTCCTCTGGTGGGTTATTAAGAAACTGAAATGAAATAAGCAAAATTTTGTTACTGTTTAAAACACTTAATAATTTTCTTTCTCTTTCTTTTAGGTTGTGGACCTACCTCAATAGCTTTTGCAGCTTGTTCTTTTGTTTCAAACTCCACAAAGGCAAATCCCTTTGGGTCCCCAGTAGACTTATAATGTGGTATACTTATATAAACAACATTGCCACATTTCCCAAATACTCTCTCAATCCAGCTGTGGTTAACATTTTTGGGAAGTAGTTCCTATGATAAATTAGTTATAATAAATAAAGTGTTAAAAACTTAACTGAAAATAAAGCTTTATTTAAGTTGAATACTACAATGTTTCAGTTGGGAGACAACAGTTCTGAGCTTTTCCTGACAAATGGCTTACCACATACACAGTCCGCTCATCCTCATCCTTTGGTCTTTCACCCAGTGGCTTTTTCCTCCTGATTCTGGTGCCTTCTAAATCCAGCTTTAAAACAGTAACATAAAGTCAGTATTAATTAACAGTATCATGTGACACATAATATATTCAACAATTCTTACCTCTACAACAGCAGAACTTTTTAGTGCTCTGGCTATTAACTTTCCATCCGTGGTCAATTTTTTCATTTTGTTGAATGACACAAGAAGTGATATATCAACATCTAATGAAAACATAAGTTTAAAAAAGATTCAAAAACATTTTCAACTGTTTAATGTGTTATACACAGTGTATATTGTACATTATATGCAGCATATATAGACCAGGAGTAGATACAGCTCTTAAAACTGGTATAAATACACGGAAGGAAACTTACATCCATCTCTAGATTTTTCTATCTGCTCTCGAAGAAATCTATCCTTGTGGAGATTTGCATCTCCAAACCAGAAGTCCACTTGCTTCACAATATCTGCAAGCACCTGTTTAACTCTAGATCGTTTTTTTTTTTCTACTTCTTTTTTCTTTTCTATGCTTTCTTCCATTGCCTTTTCTTTATTTCCACTTTCAGTTTCCATTTCTGTCAAATAGGAAGAAAAGGTAAATATTAAGTATAATTATTAGTGACAAAAAGCACTTAATTTAGCCTTTATCTGAAGGGAAATGGGCTCAAATATCTCTACCAGAGAACAAACTTTGGACATTTTCACTATTAGCTGTGGGAGCCTCTTTTTTATAAAACTTATTTCTTATGTTAACAGCGTGTTTTCATATGTTCTAGTATAAATAACAATGATACACTGATGTGTTCATTTCACAACCTCCAATGAGAGAAAAACACTTGATTTTTAAAAATGTTCTTTACTTGATGAAGTTTCAGTGAGATCTTATAATCAAGACTGCAAAGTTCTGGACAGACAACTATCTCCCTGTCCTCTTTATTGCACTTAAAACCTTACTAATTTGTTTATCCTAGAAAGTAAGAATTATATCTGGTACATTCCCATTTCCTGGTATATAGTAATTCAAAAATCTGTTGAATAGTGTCATCTTAGTTGATACACACAAAAATGAGAAAGCTAAGACCTAACAGGAGGCCTGGGGTGACCCTAAGCCAAATGGGAAGTTTCATCTGCCTTCTCTGGTGCAATGGGGTGGGAGATGCTATTAGTTGGTATGCATGCAGGCCTTGAGGCTGTGACCAGCAGGACAGAATAGACTGGTGGGCTTTTGGGTATCAAGGTGACCAAAACGCCATACTAGGCTTTTAGATAAGGGCGGGGGGAAGCAGTGGATTTGGGTTAATTGCTGTATTTGGGGAAGACTGGGACTACATCTCCAGATGAGATGAAGATTCTGCCCCTACTCTATCTTCTGTCTTACATCCTTTAAAGCTCAGTAAACAGTTATTAAATTAAAGCCTATTTGTGTCTCCTGAGTCTGACTGTCAGCTATAATCTGAAAGTGCAGCAGTGATGCTGCAGATAGAAACAGATTTTGTTTCAAAGTGACATTCAGGAGGAGGGTACGAAGCCATTAATCCATTTCACTTCAAACCTCCAACTAAATGTACATTCTCATCAAAGGAAGAGTATTTTGGCATTAAAAAAAAAAGGCTTCTGTTGATTGGGTAGGCACTAATTTCTAAATCATAGGTAATTATTTAGATGATGCTAGCCTAACTCAAAATGGAAGTACATGCCAAAATTAATCATTGGAAAAACAATCAGGTGCTGCATAACCATTTCTTTCTCATCTCACACTCTCACTTCAACCCATCCTGTCAGGCTTTCCTTTCCATCATTCTAATGAAACTGAAAACTAGGATCTCCACTGTCTCCCAGGCCTCTCAGGGGCATTTGCAGTTGCTAACTCTCTCACTGAAAACATTTTCTTCATTTGGCTTCCCTGAGTTGTCTAATCCATTTCCTTTTCTGGACCCTCCAACTCTTGTCTGCTCTACTTTTTCCATGATGCCCAGGACTGCATTCAGTCCTGGGCTCCCTTATCTACACAGATGTCCTTCCAGAGGGGCTCTGGCTTTAAGCTCCATGGTCTATATGTTGACGTTTCACAAACCTATCTTCTCCACTCCCGACTTATCCCATTATCTCCCCATTCCAACACGCAAATACCCACCTGACCTCTTCACTTATGTATCTGAAGCACATCTCAAGCTTAAATTGAACTGTCAATTTTTAGCAAACCACGTTTTTTGCCTAGTTTTTCCCATCTCAGAAAATACCAGTGAAAATTGCTGAGACAGCAAAAACACTGAAATCCTTAATTTCCTCCTCACACCCCACAGCCAACTCATTAGCATTTCTGTTAGCTCTAGCTTTTCAAAATTCATATGAATCCTCTTTTCTTCCATCACAACCACCTGTTCCAGCCTATCATGGGCGTCTTGCCTACAGCTGAACACATCCTCACATTTACTTACTTCTACTCTTCCATTACAAAATAACTTGAAATGCTCAATACTTGACAATTAGATGCTGTTATATTACTTAACTATACCATAAATGCCACGGTTGTGATCAAGCTTAAATCTCTGCCTTTGTAGTGTTTATATTATAATGAAGCAGGCAATAAGATTGTAATTCCAGGTAGGAATAAGAGGATGTAAGTATAGAAAGTGGTGAGTGAGGGAGAGGGTAGGATTATGGTTGGTAGGGAAGGGATAGTTTAGATTTGGTGAAAGAGAAAGCCTCTTTGAGAAAGTGACATTTGCAGAGGCCTGGGTGAACAAGGAAGTAATCCCTGCAGGTGTGACAGGAAACCTGGGGAACAGCAGGAACAAAAGCCATGAAATGGCAATGCATTAGACTGTTCAAGGAACAGAACAATGGTGTGTTGAGATTGTAACAAGCACCCTGAAAGAAGTTGCAAGTGATGAAGTTAGAGTGAAATCTCCAGGCCATACCTAATAGGACCTATAGGCCACAAGGATTTTTTATTTTATTCTGACTGTAAGAAACCTTTGGAGGATTTTGTTCAAAAAATTGACATTTTATTTATATATTTAAATGATCATTCTGGCTGCTGTCTGGAGAATTGATAAGGGGGTAGAATTATAAACAAAATACAAATGTAGGCTATGATTGTCACTACAGAACTCATTACTCTTTCATCTGAAAAATCTATAAAGGGCAGATTACCACTTCTCCATTTGTTTTCACTGTCAAAGCCACTATCTAAGGAGATAGTGGACAAAACAGCATAAACACAGAAAGCCACAAATCTCCCAGAAATCAGACTTTTCCCAGTATTCTCTTCGCAGCCCTGATACTCTCCTACCTTTCTCATGTATACATACATACATATATATATATATATTTGTGTGTGTGTGTGTGTGTGTGTGTGTGTGGCCTGGAGAATTAAGTTCAGAAAATCTTGCCCCACGTGAATAACACTCTGCAATTTTCAATCTTAAAAATCTGTAGAGAATCAAATATACCTTCCATTTTCAAGTACGGATATGGATTAGATTAAACAGGAAATAAACTACGGTACAAGTTCTCTTCCCTACACATTGGTTGCAGAAGATCAGGAAGTTACATGATAGTCATAGTTTACTTTTTCAATGTCCTATGATAACAAATAGGTATACTGTCATTCCATACATTCCAAATCAAAGTTGTTATCTTTCTTAGGAATGTCTGTTCTGCTGTTCTTCTCACCAATCTCATTTAAGGATGACATATTCTACTTAGTTAACCAGTCGAGCTATTTACTAGCTGTATGGATTTTGGGCAAGTGAACTCAACTTTCTACGATCTACAAAATGGAATAAAACTTATACTGACATAATAGGGTTGTTTTAAAAANCTCACCAATCTCATTTAAGGATGACATATTCTACTTAGTTAACCAGTCGAGCTATTTACTAGCTGTATGGATTTTGGGCAAGTGAACTCAACTTTCTACGATCTACAAAATGGAATAAAACTTATACTGACATAATAGGGTTGTTTTAAAAATTCATCAAAATGAATAAAGCACTTTCCATTGCTGCTATACAGCACACAGTCCACAATATCTAACTGTTATTTATTATCATTTTATCATTTACCCATCTGTCATTAAGCCCTATCAATGTAACCTTTGGAATGGCTCTTCATCCAGTGTTTTCCACAACTACTGTTATAATATGGAAATAGTTTATAAATTGTTCGAGAAGTCCTCTATCCTTCACGGAAGCTGTGTAACTTGTCTAAACACAGGTCTAATTTTGTAACTCTAATTTTAAAACTTTCAACAATAATAATTCTTTAGCATCTTTTGGTAACACAGCATATATTTTTTGAAAATTGTTAAATGAATCAACTAGTTTCATAGGGTTTAAACAAAGAATAAAAGTTACTGTGTAACACCAGTTACTTTACACACCTTGTTTTAAATCCTCATAATCCCTCTAGTTATTTCTCTTAACTTCTTTTTACAAAGGCTCAAAGGTTAAGTGACCTGGCTAGAGTTAGCTAGCTAAGTAAGCTCAAGTATGTTTAAATCTCACACTGCCTACGTTTTAGTAGAACCTCTTGCAATGTCTTACCATGGAGTCTATGTTCTGACTCAGAAATCCTTTTTTTCAATTGTTAAAAAAATTTTTTTACAATGTTGTGTTGGTTTCTGCTGTACCACAACGCGAATCAGCCATCTGTGCATTTGTGCTAAGTCGCTTCAGCAGTGTCTGAGTCTTTGTGATACCATGGACTGCAGCCATCCAGGCTCCTCTCTGTCCAAGGAATTCTCCAGGCAAGAATACTGGAGTGGGTTGCCATGCCCTCCTCCAGGGGATCTTCCTGACTCAGGGATCTAACATTTCATCTTACATCGCCTGCAATGGGAGGCAGGATTTTTTTAACAGTAGCGCCACCATCAGTCATAAATATACATATATCCCCTCACTCTTGAGCCTCCCTCCCCTTTCTCCATCCCACTCCTCTAGGTCATCACAGAGCACCAGACTGGGCTCCCTGTGTCATACAGCAACTTCTCACCAGCTATCCATTTTACACATGGTAGTGTGTATCTGTTGATGCTACTTTCTCCATTTATTCACTCTCTCCCTCCCCACCCACACTGTGTCCACAAGTCCATTCTCTACCTCCTGGCTCAGAAATTCTTAACCTGAAATCCATGGAGTTTGGGATGGATTTCAAAAATAATTGCAAATCCCATGAAATTTTCAAAGGTAAATTTTAAAGAAAAAGTGAAATCATGATTTTCATCTATGAAATGAACACATGTCAATCATTCAAGTAATTAACCAGGAACTAGTTAAGCGCTAAAAATCAGTCCAAAGGTGAACTCAAAAACTAGACAAGCACAAATACAAGCAAGCAAAACTATTGAAATGAACTTGTTAACAGATGTAACACTAATCAGGGCAATAACTCTAAGACTTATTTCAATTATAAATATAACATATAATTATAACAATTATAATTGTAACATAGCTCAATGATAATGAAAAGCAGAGGCAAGCTGGAAAAGTAAGCTAGACACCTTTCTTTTTCTTTTTTACTATTTCAACATCTTTCACAATTTTTCTTTAAAAGGTTACAGAAAATGTTTAGACATGTATATGCATTTTCCTGGGAGGCTCATCCATATCTTTTAAAGCACGTTTTAAAAGGAAATGGTGTGTCAAAAAGGTTAAGAACTATAGTTCTAGTCATATCTGACTATCCAGCGGTGCCTACTTTCTTGTCTCTGTGCCTCTACTTTAAACGCTTCTCGTCTTCCTTGTCTTATCAACTTCTATTCAAGACCCAGGTTAAACGGCATCTAACTCTTTCTAGCTTTCTGCTAGCACATTTCCCCTAAACAACCGCCTCATCTGTTTCCCTTTAAGTATGTCTATTAACGCACTCAATAATACACTGTATTTTTTTCTTCCTTCCATAACTGGATTTTCAGCTCTCTGAATGATAGAGACAAAAGTTCTGAAAAAGGAAATGACTTAATTTAAAAATACAAGTCCACATTCGCTATCGTTTGGCCACCAAAACTCGAATCTGCGAAGAAAAGCAATTCCCCTTTCGGCTACTGCCCCTTTAGGTACCCGTCCTTCCTCACGGAAGCCATCAAACGCAGGACTGCCCCAAATCTTCCAAAATCGGACGCCAAGCGCCCCCAATCACTAGAAAACTGGAACTGCAAGGGCTGCCGGAGGACTCTTGCGCGTGCGCACAGAGAACCAGGACACTAGGGCACTCGAACTGATGGGCTGGTGG
The DNA here is from genome assembly GCA_006410875.1 of Neotragus pygmaeus. Taxonomy (NCBI): domain Eukaryota; kingdom Metazoa; phylum Chordata; class Mammalia; order Artiodactyla; family Bovidae; genus Neotragus; species Neotragus pygmaeus. The sequence continues at coordinate 429,853 of SJYV01013874.1, forward strand.
GAGGGGGCGGGATGAGAAGGACCAGAGATGACAGAAAGGACAGGCATAGAAAAAGACTGAGAGTAATTTAGACCTCACCCAACCTGGGCTACCCTAGAGTCCACTTAGAACTTACTCTGTCCAATTCCCAAAATACAGGGCCAGAGACGGCGTTCTTCAGTCCTTCGCGTCCCCCGAACCTTATAGTCGTGGTTATTTTATCGTCACATGCGCGACAATTCTTCCGAACGCCTTGGAAAAGATGGGCCCAGAGGCTGTGCGACCGTCGTTTACGTCACAGGCGTAGGCTCGCTCAGCGTGGGGGCGGGACATCGGAGAACGCAGTCGCCACAGAGGCTCGCAGCCAAAGAGGAACTTGATTGGCAGTTTGAAAACGGCCGTTCAGGTCCGGAGCCGTGGTGGGCGGGCTCAATAGTGGGGTTTGATCTGGTGCGGTCGCGAGTTGATGATGTCACGGATTTTCGCGGGAGAAGTTCGAAAGTGGGTTTTATGCAATGAGCAAGTTAAAAGAGCTGTTTCCACTCGGGAGTTTCTGGGGAGTGAGGGTAGATAGGCTGGAGTTTTGAGCTCGAGGTGCTGTCACTGATTTTGATGCGACGGGCGAAGGAGTTTGCTCCGCCAGACGGGGTTCGGTAAGGAACCTGTGTGGAGACAAGGTTGGTTCACGGCTTGCCCCAGCAACCTGTAAATAATTAGTGCTTCGTCTTTACCACCTTCCCCCAACTCCTGCTGGGCAGTCCGGTATCCGTGTGAGAACCCGGGATGGTTTTGCTGTTTATTTTTAGGACTGACAAAGGGTCACTTCTTCATTGTCATCTGGTTACACAAGATAGTGATAATTAGAACGTTGGCAAATGAAATGTGAGCATCTTTTTGTTGTCTGGACTGGACGGTTTCTTAAAAGGCTATTGGGCTCGTGATTCTTAAATTTTTAAATCTGTGAACCATTTAGGGATTCGAAAGATCCTGCTTGTTCCAAAAGAAAAGGACCAAAAACATCTCATCGTATTTAGCAAGAACAGGTCATATTTTATTGATAACACCGAATTTTATACATAAATCTAAAAAACAGCACAATAATGTGTGCGTGAAGATATGTATGTATTTCTGTACTAAATTATCACAAAACATCTAATCTCCCCTTTTTTTTGAAGTGTGATCCTTTAAAGTAATCTACCACTTAACAAGAGTTTGGACCGTCTCAATACCTTTTACATTGCAAATCCCTCAAGTAATACTTCTAATTTAGGAAAACAATGGGGGAATTTATTTTGCAGTTGGTAAACAGCATATAAGTAATCCTAAAGAAGTAAATACTGGATTTCTAACCTGTAAATTGTGATGGTAGTAACAACGTTTCAGGATTATGAGACTGATAAACATTATATGTAAAGAATCCAGTCCCATTCTTGCCTGATAGAGTAGGTTTTCCATAGTCACATAATGTAGTTTTTGTGAATGGGAACACCAGAATTTAGACTACTTAGTTTTGAATTCTGAATCTGCCATTTATTTACTTCATGATCTTAGGCACATTACATACTTATGTAGCTCACTTCCTATTTTTGTAAAATGAATATAAAAAATAGTATCTGTACTATAAGGTGTAAACATTTAAAGCATTTTAACAGTGTTTAGCATATAATTTACACTGAATAAATAATAACTTATTAAAGCAATCTAATGTTAACTGCTACATGCCAAGCATTGTGTTGACACTATGTAGTCTTATCTACATATGTAGGATGTCTAACCCATTCAGTGGCTAGAAGCAAGTTGCTGTAAAAGCAGCAGTGAACGATGTGTTTCTTTGGACCTCTGTTATCTTCTTGGCATTCACTAGGCATCTAGCAAACCTGTAAGGTGGAGGGGAGGGATTAGGATATGGAGTTATATTTCTGAAAGGCACTGCCTCTGTAGGTCTGGTCCAGTGCTGTGAACTATATCATGGGACAAGTATTCATATCTCATTTGTGTACCATTTGCCCTGCCCTTTCTCCATTTGGCAGCCAGAGCAATCTTGGTAAAACCCAAGTCAGATTATGTAATCTTATTCTTAAAATTCTGCCTTGGCCTCCTACTGTCTTTTTAAAAAGTCCAAACAACTTAGCATAAAATAGAATGCCCTTTGCATCCTGTTATTGTTCACTTTTTCAGACTTATCTCTCACAACTCACTATCTTACACTTGATTACAAGTGTATCTTACACTTGATTATAGAGTTCCTTGATTATGCCTTCCACAGCTTTTTTGTACATGTTATTCTTATTTGGAAATACCCTCCTTGGAATTTTTCCTTGGTTAATGATTATTTCGGTTTACAGTACATGCCTTATGTCTTTCGGGAAACCTTGTTTGATGCCCTAGACTGAGCTGGGTGCCCTCCAGTGCTTTTCCTTCCATATTTTTTGTAATTACTGTTTATTATCCTGCTATACTGGAATTCCTTGAGACTAGGAGTAGTATTATGTTCGTTTTAGTATCTTGGCCTAGCGCTATGTACACACAGTACATAGCACACAGTAAGTACTAAATATATGTGATTTATAAATAACATGTAGGTGGCCTATTTTTATACATTTTATACATATAAAGGATGAATTTAATCCAGAATTGCAAAAGCTTTATTGAATACCTGTAGGCAAACTTGAGTGTGTATCTGTCACCTGCAGTGCTTCTTAAATTACAGGTACTGGATCCCATGCCAGCCTTTATGATTTAATAGGTCAAGACTGAAGGATTTGAATTTCTAATTAGCTCCTAGGTGATGCTAATGCTATTGGCCCAGGAATCTAAGGCAGTGGTTAAAAAGAATACTTTTCTTTGGCATCTCTATTTACTTCTTCAGTTCATTGTCAGTGATTTTAGATTTCCAGATTTGCCCACAATAACGGTTTTATCCAAGAGCATGGGATAAATATAGTATTCACTGCAATTATATTGAAAAAGTTTTTCCTTAGAGAGGTATTATAATGTATATTTCGTTTTAGATACTACTGTTACATTGACTTTGAAAATGTAAAAGGAAAAATTTGAAATGCAAGGGGGCCATCTTGTGGTGATCGTAGCAATTCAGAGAATTTTAGAAATTGAAGCTCTTAGAGAAACCAAGCTTCTGGGGGAGGGGAGAATCAATTTTCTGATGTATATTATGGCAGCTGGAAAAATGTCTGCAGCCTACTCATTATTTTATATATTTTACTTAGTTTTCTCTTTATTTGGGAAATTCTTTTTTCCACAGTGTGGTGTAACTATTCTGTTGGGTCCTCAGTGGCAGATATTTTGACTACATCTGTGGGTTGGTTTTTTTTCTTTTGGCTTATCCTAGAAGCTTTTGGGATCTTAGTTCCCTGGCCAGTGATTGATGCCAGCCCTTTGCAGGGAAAGCACAGAGTGCAAACCACTGGACTGCCAGGGAATTCCCTACATGTGTGTTTCCTTTGGTGATTACATAGTCTCAATATTTAAACACCTCTCTCTGGTCAAGAGTTTGTGGGGAAAAATTGTAATTGATACTTATTCTGTTTATCAGTGTTGAATATTTGTCATTTTTCATTTTAGGTGCTATAAATAGTTGAATGACTACTAATTATTTTCTGCACCTGACTCTAATTTCACAAGAAATAATGGAAAGCCAAGAATTTATTGTAAGTCTTATTTGTTTTCACTGTTTCCTTTTTCCTTCCTCCCTTTCATGTTTCGCAAATGATTTGCCAGATTTAGCTAAAAAACCTAAAATAAATTAAAAAAAAAACAAACCAGACCTGGGACTTTCCTGGTGATCCAATGGCTAAGACTCCTTGCTCCCAAGGCAAGGAGTCCAGGTTTGATCCCTAGTCAGGGAAACAGATCCCACGTGTTGCAGTTAAAAGTTCACATGCCACAGTGAAGGGTTCTGCATGCCACAGTGAGGATAGAAGATCCCACATGCTGGAACTAAGACCTAGTGCAACCAAAGAAAAACAAAAATCCAAACCTAAAATAGGACACTCTGTTAAATTTGAATCTCAGATAAACAGTGAATAATTTTTTAGTATGAGTATGCATCTCTTAAATATTGCCTTGTGTTCTGTCTGGCAACCTTGTATTTTGCCTAGAGTTCACATTGGTTATGCAAAGTTCTTTGGAACAAACTGTTTGGAAGCTTGGAACCAGGGCATAATTTCTTTCTCTTGAAAGTCTGGCATATCTGTTTTATCTAGATTAATGGTTCTTAACCTGTTTGGTGTTAGGACCCTTTTATACTCTCACCTCTCCTTTCTCCCCTCCATTGTCTTTAATGACCAGGTTTCTTTCTTTTTTTTTAAATTGATGTTTCACTGTTACGATATCTGTGCTTTTATTTTAATAAATAAAAGATCCTTGTGATGTCTTACATATATTTTGTATAAAGGAAGGGTATAAAAATATATATAACATTTAATACATGTAAGTAGAAACCATTTCTTTCCTTTACACTTTTGGAAATAAGGTACTATATACTCATCAAANTATTTTACTTAGTTTTCTCTTTATTTGGGAAATTCTTTTTTCCACAGTGTGGTGTCACTATTCTGTTGGGTCCTCAGTGGCAGATATTTTGACTACATCTGTGGGTTGGTTTTTTTTCTTTTGGCTTATCCTAGAAGCTTTTGGGATCTTAGTTCCCTGGCCAGTGATTGATGCCAGCCCTTTGCAGGGAAAGCACAGAGTGCAAACCACTGGACTGCCAGGGAATTCCCTACATGTGTGTTTCCTTTGGTGATTACATAGTCTCAATATTTAAACACCTCTCTCTGGTCAAGAGTTTGTGGGGGAAAATTGTAGTTGATACTTATTCTGTTTATCAGTGTTGAATATTTGTCATTTTTCATTTTAGGTGCTATAAATAGTTGAATGACTACTAATTATTTTCTGCACCTGACTCTAATTTCACAAGAAATAATGGAAAGCCAAGAATTTATTGTAAGTCTTATTTGTTTTCACTGTTTCCTTTTTCCTTCCTCCCTTTCATGTTTCGCAAATGATTTGCCAGATTTAGCTAAAAAACCTAAAATAAATTAAAAAAAAAACAAACCAGACCTGGGACTTTCCTGGTGATCCAATGGCTAAGACTCCTTGCTCCCAAGGCAAGGAGTCCAGGTTTGATCCCTAGTCAGGGAAACAGATCCCACGTGTTGCAGTTAAAAGTTCACATGCCACAGTGAAGGGTTCTGCATGCCACAGTGAGGATAGAAGATCCCACATGCTGGAACTAAGACCTAGTGCAACCAAAGAAAAACAAAAATCCAAACCTAAAATAGGACACTCTGTTAAATTTGAATCTCAGATAAACAGTGAATAATTTTTTAGTATGAGTATGCATCTCTTAAATATTGCCTTGTGTTCTGTCTGGCAACCTTGTATTTTGCCTAGAGTTCACATTGGTTATGCAAAGTTCTTTGGAACAAACTGTTTGGAAGCTTGGAACCAGGGCATAATTTCTTTCTCTTGAAAGTCTGGCATATCTGTTTTATCTAGATTAATGGTTCTTAACCTGTTTGGTGTTAGGACCCTTTTATACTCTCACCTCTCCTTTCTCCCCTCCATTGTCTTTAATGACCAGGTTTCTTTCTTTTTTTTTAAATTGATGTTTCACTGTTACGATATCTGTGCTTTTATTTTAATAAATAAAAGATCCTTGTGATGTCTTACATATATTTTGTATAAAGGAAGGGTATAAAAATATATATAACATTTAATACATGTAAGTAGAAACCATTTCTTTCCTTTACACTTTTGGAAATAAGGTACTATATACTCATCAAAAGATGAAGAAATCAAAAGTGTGGCAAGATGGAATTCTGAAGATCCCTCACTTAGGAAACAAAGTAAGTGCAAAACAGTGGACTAAGGAGTCTAAAAGTTGGGTTCTTTTGATTGAATGTTAAGAAAACTCTGTAGATAAAACCTTAGATATGTCCATAAGCTGATATGATGTGAAAACAGAAGTTGTCGAATGATTCCTATATCACAGTGATTAATTTGTGGATTATAAAAGCTCAGTTAATAATATTTAATTTTCTTTGATTTTAAAAAAAAATCAGATTTTATATGAAACTTTTTAAGAATTTTGGCACTTATTTTTCTTTGCAGTAGTGAGTTTATACCAAAAAAACTACTATAAAATATATTTATACCACAATAATGCTCATAGTGTAATGGTACGTATAGAGTTGACATACTTTAGAAAAGCTGCCAATTTCTGAAATTATGTGTAGGATTCTTTTCTTCTGTTTTTGGATTTTCTTCATTATTCTCTGATATCCTATCAAGTTTTGAGAGAACTATTTACTAGCATAAATCTTTGACCCTACTAGATATAGTGATCCTTCTATGGGTTTCTTTCCCCACCTTGATTATCATTATCTTCATCTGTCAAATTTAAATGTTCTACTCTTATCTGTTCTCATGACCTTATTTAATACCCTTGTCTCCTCATTCATCGTATCACCTCTTCTTCATTTGACTTCTGTGATACCACATTCTCCTAATGTTGCTTACTGTCCACTTCTAAGTATTTTCTGCTGGCTAATTGTCTTCCCATGATTAAAATTTTTACTCAGGACTCAGGCCTTCATGCTTTTGTAGAGATGTATAAAGATACATAAATTATCTCTTTCTCTATGGAGGAAAGGGAGACTTATTGGAAGGAATTGTGTAATGTGATTGTGGAGGCGGACAAGTTCCAACATTTATAGTTGGCAAGCTGGAGACCCACGAGAACTAATAATGTGGTTGTAGTGTTTATGTCAACAGGCCTGACACCCAAGAAGAGCCATTATTTCAGTTTGAGTTATAAGTTAGGAAAAAACTGATATCTCAGTTCAAAGACAGGCAAGAGTTTTCTCTTACTTGGCCTTTTTGTTCTATATAGGCCTTCCACTGAAGGCAGTCTACTGTAGTCATTTATTTTATTGAGGTATATTTCTGACATGTCATTATTTTAATTTCAAGTGTTCAACTTAATGATTTGATATGTGTATACATTGCAGAATGATCATAGTAAGTCTATTTCACATCTATCACTATCCATAGTTAGAAAAGTTGTTTTTCTTTTCCTTGTGATGAGGACTTTTAAGATTTACTCTCAGCAAATAAGCAATTGTTGTTTTTTAGTTGCTGAGTTGTGTCTCTTTGTGATCCCATGGACTATAGCCTTCCAGGCTCCTCTGTCTATGGGATTTTCCAGGCAAGAATACTGGAGTGGGTTGCCATTTTCTTCTCCAGGGGATCTTCTCGACCCAGGGTTTGAACCTACATCTATTGTATATTTTGGACTTCCCAGGTGGCTCAGTGGCAAAGAATCCACCTGCCAATGCCGGAGATGTGGGTTCTATTGTTTCTCTTAATATTACCAAATTTAAAAGAAGAACTTTATTACGGATGAGTTGATAACATATTGGACACGTTGGCAAGATTGTATCCTCCTGAATGAAGCCAGCAGTTAAAGATCTCCATATTCCCTCCTTTAATACATATCTATCACTGTGAAATTATCAGTAAAAGAAACTTTTTAATAGAGAAAGACTACTTGTAAGAAAACAAACCTCTTAACGAGGTACCAGGCACATTTAAAACATGCGGTGAATTGTAACTATTGTAATAGATTTTGTCTTCAAGGGACTTTTATCTAATTTTTACCTAAGAGCCTAATAATTAAAATCTGTACAGAGATACGCTTAAGGTTTTATGAGATTATAAGTGAGAGATGTTAAAATTTGACTCTGGTTCAAAGAAATCTTTCTGGATGAAGAGTATTCTTTTAAGTATTTGTTTCATTTTGTAAACAAAGTTGATAGGTTTGAGGGAAAGAAGCTGAGCATGGAGTCATGGCTGTAACAATGTGGAGGTGTAGCACAGTGTGAAACACTGCTGGGAACTAGAAACAATTGTGGCTGGAATAAGGGTCCATGTTGGAGAGCTAGAAGATACAGCTGAAGACGTGGGCAGGAGGCGTATTATAAAGGACTTTGTGTGCTCAGTCTGAGGTGCCAGTGAAGAATTAGGAGAATGACATAATCATGTTTCTAATTTTAGAAAGATCCCTTTGGCAGCTATGTCTAACATACCTTTTAAGTGACGTATGATGAAAGATTGGATTTAGAAAGACTTATAATAAAGAGGTTGTAGAATAATATAGACAAAACATAATGGGGCTCTGACCTTGCAGGCGTTAGCATTGACAATGGAGAGAAATGATAATAGAGAGTAATTGTGAAAATACAGAATCTGAAGGACTTGGACACGAAGGAGAGGAGAATCCAGAGTGACTTTTAGGTTTCTGTATTATGCTTATGGTACTGAGTAAGATAGGATCTCTGAAAAAGAAAAGCACATTTAGAGAGAACAATGAAGATTTTGAGTTTCATTTTGAAACTGTTTCGTTGACTAGGCTAAAGCCTTTGACTCTATGGATCGTAACAAACTGTGGAAAGCTCTTAGAGATGGGAATACAGACCGTCTTACCTGTCTCCTGAGAAACCTGTTTGCGGGTCAAGAAGCAACAGTTAGAACACAGTATGGGACAACTGATTGATTCAAGATTGAGAAAGGAGTACGACAGGGCTGTCTGCTGTCACCCTGTTTATTTAATCTACACGCTGAGCACGTCATGAGAAATGCCAGGCTGGATGAGTTACAAGCTGGAATTAAGACAGGTGGGAGAAACAGCAACAACCTCAGATATGTGGATGATACCATTGTAATGGCAAAAAGCAAAGAGGAACTAAAGAGCCTCTTGATGAGGGTGAAGGAGGAGAGTGAAAGACTCGGCTTAAAACTATTAAAAAAACTAAGATCACGGCATCCGGCCTCATTACTGCATGGCAAATAGAAGGGGAAAAGGTGGAAATAGTGACAGATTTTCTCTTCTTGGGCTTCAAAATCACTGCAGATGGTGATGGCAGCCATGAAATCAGAAGATGATTGCTTTCGGCAGGAAAGCTATGACAAACCTAGACAACGTGGAAAAGCAGAGATATTACTCTGCTGACAAAAGTCCTTATAGTCAAGGCTGTGGTCTTCCCAGTGGCCACATAACAATTGTACGGTTGTGAGAGCTGGACTATAAAGAAGACAGAGCACCAAAGAATTGATGCTTTCAAACTGTGGTGCTGGAGAAGACTCCTGAAAGTACCCTGGACAGCAAGGAAGTCAAATCAGTTAGTCTTAAGGGAAATCAACCCTGAATACTTGTTGGAAGGGCTTATGCTAAAGCTTCAGTATTTTGGTTACCTGATGTGTATAGTTGACTCATTGGAAAAGTCCCTGATGCTGGGAAGATTGAAAGCAGAAGGAGAAGAGGGCTTCAGAGGATGAGATGGCTGGATGGCATCACTGATGCAATGGACATGAACTTGGCCAACTTCCAGAGATGGTGAGGGACAGGGAGGCCTGGCTTGGTGCAGTCCATGGGTTCGCAAAGAGTCACACATGACTGAGCGACTGAAAAGTGAGCAGCATGGCTAGAGAGCTAGAGAGACACAGGAGAAGGCCAGAAAATGATCATCACCTTAGTTTCCTTTTTCTCCCATATCCTGCACATTCAGTAAGTTTTACTTTTTATGCCTCAAACAATTGTCTTATCCCATTGCTGAGGACTTTTCAAGTTCTAATCATCTCCTTGATCTGTCATATCACACCATTACAATAAGCTCCTTACTGATACTGTTTCCTGATTTGCCTCCTGTAACTTATTCCGATTCTGTTTTCTCCCCAGTTTCATTCTAAGATTCTCCTGGTAGGGATTAATTTCTTGAATTTATGAATATGCCTTTGCTCTCTTACACACACTGAATAGATGATTAGTAAACATTTGAGATAGATGTACTTTCGAATCCAAGTTTACAAAGTGGGTAATCCTTCAAGCCATGATTTATTTATATAACAGTTTTTTATTTGCTTTGAAGATATTTAAGAAAAGTAGAATTGTGTTGTGTCCTTTTTTTTTTTAAACATTGTTAATATTTGTTTTTTTTTAATATAGGCAATTTTATATGATGACAAAGGAGGATGTTTGGAGAGTTTATTTCTTAAGTGCCTTGAGGTATTTTAATATATCTTATTTTTAAGCTATTGTTAATTTTTATTTCCTTTGTGAATATTGTTAAATAGGATAGTAATGGCACTAATGTTAGTAATTATAGATAGTATTTATTGAACATTTATTATTAGCTAGACTCTGCTAAAGGCTTTTAGATACTATTTAATCTTTATACAGCCCTGTGATTTTTATAGACTGAGTATAGTACTGAAAGATTAAATAATTTATCCATGTTTATAGAGTTAAAGTGGTAAGGCTAGGATTTGAGCTAAGAAAGTTATTCTAACTCTATTACGTGGTTTTGATAAGCAGAGAACTACAGTGGGATATATTTTGTGAAACTGTTCTTATTTAAAATATTTTCTCAAATATTCATGTTTTTTCTCTGGAGAAGGAAGAAAAGGGAACCAAAAGCATATCTTAGTATAAAGAATAAGGGCAGTAGAAGTTGTTTGTTCTGGATTTATTTCCCACTTTCACATACTTCCTAGCTAATCTAACCTCTCTGCGTTCACCCTGTCTACTATAAAATGAGGACCATGGACATATTCTACTTGATTGGTCAGAAAATTAGAAATAGCTTAGGTAAAGTGCCTCGCTGTTTAGTACAGTGATTCTCAAAGTGCTAAAATGTATATTGTTATTATCATTGTGTTGATTTTGGCCATGGTACTTAATCTGTTTTAAAATTTTATGACAAAAATGGTCGTGGAATTCTAATATTGATCAAAAGAGGGTCTAGGAGGAGCATTATTTTAGTAGATACTTGATTGATGGTAACAATGGTTATTGTTATTTCATTTAAAGTTATTTCATGAGTAAAGATTGAGTACCTTATCTATGATAATACACAGATTTTGCATATTACCAGCCAGGTTGATAATCTTTTTATGTTGCAGTCTGAAATGGTAATAGTACTGTATTCTGTTTATTAATGTGATTAGAAATGCTATTTTGATTAGAAATGCTATTAGGAATATAATTGTTTAAGTAATAGTTTATAATAATTGGTGATAATTTTATATATCTAATTCAATAAATTTATAAAGATATATATAACTGATTATTTAATAGCCCTAATTTAATAATTATATTTAATTTTATGAATTCTAAGTGAAGTCCTTGAGATGAAGCACAATTTTTTTGTTTGTCTTTGTATCCCCAGCATGTAGCAAAAGTGCTCGTATAATCCTTAGTATGTATTGTTGAATAAACAAATTAGTGAATTTATTTTGTTGTATTACTTTTTTGTGTGCTTNATTCTAAGTGAAGTCCTTGAGATGAAGCACAGTTTTTTTGTTTGTCTTTGTATCCCCAGCATGTAGCAAAAGTGCTCATAAAATCCTTAGTATGTATTGTTGAATAAACAAATTAGTGAATTTATTTTGTTGTATTACTTTTTTGTGTGCTTGTTGATAGTTAACTAGTGCATAGTAATAAATAATTTAGTAATTGGTTCATTTAGCAACTATTTAGTGAATATCCGTTGTGTCTTTGCCTGTGCTGGAAGCTTAGTGCAACACGTATATGATCAAATAATTAGACATTTTTTGATGTTTATTCTCTAAAATTTAGGTTAAACCTGGAGATGATTTAGAAAGTGATCGGTACTTAATCACAGTTGAGGAGGTTAAAGTTGCTGGAAGCACAGCTGTCAAGCAGGATGTCATTAAAGAAGCACCAGCATTAAATTCAAAGAGGTTTATGTCTTCTGGCCGATCCCTTGGGTGTCAGCCTGCTGGTTTAAAAAGGAAGTTTACTGTAAGTTTCTCTGTTGAAAAGAATAAATCAATATATATTTATAAAATCATTTCAAGAAGTAGTGAATTGTAAAGCTATTGTACTGTATGATTAAAACAGTACTTCATAGTATAGGCTATGGTAGAAAAGACTTCCCTGGTGTCTCAGACAGTAAAGCATCTGCCTACAATGTGGGAGACCTGGGTTCGATCCCTGGGTTGGGAAGATCCTCTGGAGAAGGAAATGGCAACCCACCCCAGAACTCTTGCCTGAAAAATCCCATGCATGGAGGAGTGTGGTAGGCTATAGTCAATGAGGTCACAAAGAGTTGGACACGACTGAGGGACTTCACTTTCACTATGGTAGAAAGGAAGTAAACTCTAATCTTAATACAAATGAGTGTTTGCATTTTAGCATAGCAAAATTTATATCTTTTTTTTTTTTTTGTTTGCTATGCTGGGTCTTAGTTGTGACATGTGGGATCTAGTTCCCAGACCAAGGATCAAACCCAGGCCCCCTGCATTGGTAGTGCAGAGTCTTAGCCGCTGAACCACCAGGAAGTTCCCCAAAATTTATATCTTAATTGTTACTTTATCTTGTAAAACATGCACATTCTTATTTCTTTTTTAGCTAGTTCATTTTACATTTTCTTTATCGTCTATAGAATAGCTAACAATTGTTTAATATTTTTAGGGTTTTCAAGGACCATGTCAAGTGCCAAAGAAAACGGTTATTACAGAAAATAGTGAACCAGCTGCTTCACTTGAGTCTGAGAAACCTGGTCCTGTTTTTCTTTCTCCATTGTACAGCACACCTCCTTTGTTTTCTACAATTGGCAAGAAAGATACAAGTAATATGCCAACAGACTCTGAGAACATTGTCACTTATAAGAACAGAGAGCAAAATGGCATACCTTTTTCTTCAGTTATCTCTACTCCATCCTTCAAGTTTAACCCAGAAGTGCTGTGTGAAGAAAATTATGTTTGCTCTCCTGTCAATTCTATAAATAAGCATTCAGATTCTTTACTGACCGATGATGAGTCCATGAAAAGAGATAGTTTGGTATCTCACGGTTTAGGAGTTTCACAAAACATTAGAAGCAAAGCCCAGATATTAGCTCTTCTGAAGTCCACATCCACAAGTACGTCTAAGGAGCTAAATTCTGAGATTTTAGGCCATTTCCCTCAGATACAGCCACAAGGAAGTTTAGAAATTCCTGCTGAACCAAATTGCTTAATTGAACGGGAACAGTATGCTGAAGTGAAGAGCACAGAAAGTTTGCACAGCCAGCATCAATCAGAAAACGCCATGAGAAATAAAGGCCGGTGGGCCATGTATTTATCCTCACAGAGTTCACCTGCACATTCTTCTACAGTAGATGGAAAAGATACAGAAGAGAAACCCAAGACCCAAGAAGGTAATTTAAACTTGAAAGACCTTTCGATACAAAAAAGGATCCAGTTCTTTGAAACATGTGCTGAAAAGGGGAAAAGGTATAATGAAGATAAGCCAATAGATGATAATGATCAATCCTGGGATCAAGAAGGAAAACTAGAAATTCCTTCATTCTATGAAAACAGTAGCTTACCAATTAATTGTAGCATTGTAGTAAATGATGGCTTATTGTTAGAGTCTGACATTCAAAAAAATAACAAAAGATCTGCTGATCACAATGACCAGACAGGCAAAAAAGGATCAATTCTTAGAGAAAAAGCACAGGAGACAAATATAAATGGAACACCAGAAAAGAAGTATGAACATCTACAAATTGAATCTTCACTAAGTAACAATTCTGGGATCTCTGATGATATATTTTCTAAAAGTAGTACTAACCATGAAAGCCTTAGCAGTATTCATGAACCCATGAGTGATATATCACAGCCACTTGTGGAAGTCACATTTAATCTAAACAATTTTGAAACCAGTGACACTGAAGAGGAATCACAGGAAAGCAGCAAAATTTCCCAGGATTCAGAGGATTGGATGAAGGCAACTTTGGTTAATAGCAACAATTCAAGATGTGAGAATATAAGCTATAAAGAAGATGGCAGTGAACATCTGCCTCTCTCAACATCTATTGGGGGCAAACTTTCAGAGACATTTCCCATGAAAGAGATTCTGCCTTCACAGTTTTGTGATAAAACTTGTGTAGGTTATGACACAGAAACTTGGAAAGCTGGAAACACTGGAAAAGAAATAAAAGAGGTGTGTAGTGACACATTAAGCAATTTTGACTCATCTTTAGAGTGGACTGATAATAGATATATAGAAAATGATGAAGGTGCTAATAAATCCATTAGTGGTTCCTTCCCAAGTAAATCTGAAAGTATGAACACAAATTTACATATTCCTCATTTTTTAAACATAGCCACTGATCAGAAACCTGAAAACAACCTATTTTTAGAACAGGCTCAGACTCGGCCTTTTATTATGGGAAGTGACTTAGACAAAAACACCAATCAGGTTTTACCATTAACCTCTAGCAGTGGCAACAGTATCCAGCTATTAAATACCAAACAGATTCACTCTAAAGAATGTACTGCACTTGATAAATCACAGACCCAAGCTTCAAATTCTTTGTGTTACCCTTTGGGAAAAACACATATTTCCAAAGACACAGAATCACATATTCCTGAATCTGAAGAAGTGGGAAGGAGTCAAAGTTTATCCCAGGACCATATTGATGTAGAAACTTCTGGAGAAAACAAACAATACTGGAATAATCTTAGAAATTCTTCAGAAATTTCTGGATTAGTAAATAGCATTTCTCTCTTAAAATCATTGAGTGAACACAGTACAGCTTTGGAAGGCTTGGAAGCATTGAAAAATACCTCCTTTAAACAACAAGGAACTCTGCAGACATATGAGCCAGATAGCAGATCTAACCATCCTGAAGGTTAGAATGGCAGGTCTCATCCTCATTTTATTTGTTTACAGCTGTGTAATATTTTACTGTGTGGTTGAACCATCATTTGTGCAACCAGTCTCCAGTATTTTGTTATTGGAAGTAATGTGACAATGAGTAAGCTTTTATATCTGTGTAACTCTCTGGGTTTTTGCATGTTATTGCAGGTGTGTCTTCAGGGCAGATTCCTAGCAGTAGGTTTGTTGAGTAAATGTGTGTCTTAGATACTTCAGAATTCCCTCAAAGGAATCATATCATTTCTCACTCCCACTAATAATGTAAGAGTGCCAGTTTCAGCATAGCATTGCCAATAGAGTGTTGCCAAGCTTTTGAATTTTTACCAATCTAATAGATGAGAAATGAGAGTATATTTTAAATTTGTATTTCTATTACTACAAGTGAAATTGAGCTTTTCATATACTTAAACATCATTTGTCTTTTTTCTCGAACTGTCTGTTCTACCTTTTTATCCAGTCTTTTCACAGTTGTTGGTCTTTTTATTCTCTTTTACTTGGAAGAATTCTTTAAAGATTAGAAATATCAGCCCTTTATCTATGATATATGTTGCAAATATTTTCTTTCAGTATGTTATTGATTGGCCTTTTGACTTGGCTTATGGTATTTGCCAACAGCATTTTTTTTAAAGAAAAATAATGTAGGACATAATTAATATTATGTACATATGAACAAATGAACAATGTACTTTATAATATTCAAAAGTTAAAATTGAACTCTTATTTGACTATCTCAAGGAATCCCTGAGAAAAGTAGAAATAAATTATCATACCTAGAAATTTTTTTTTAATGTAGTTAAATCTGATGGTTTTATGAAAAACTTTTGAAAAATGTGGGTGGATGTAGTTATGAAATGTCAGATAAGGATAAATTTCTAATGTAAGATTTAGGAATTACAGATTTTAGTTTTGGGAAATTTTTTTCTTTTTTCTTATCAAGTTGGAGAAGAGGATTATAGTTAATTCTCATTATTTGTGTGATATATGTTCTATAAAGTTAACAAACAGTAAATTAGTAATCAGTAGGCCATTGCTTTTAGGAGAAATGAAGGGTAGGAGAAATGCAGGGTTAGTTTCCTTCAAACCTCTGGTCAGAACATTTTCATCAGCTAATTAGTATAAAACCTTGGTTTTTTATTTTTATTTTTTAATTGAAGGATAACTGCTTTACAGAATTTTGTTGTTTTCTATCAAACCTCAACATGAATCAGCCATAGGTGTACATATATCCCATCCCTCTTGAACCTCCCTCCCATCTCCCTCCCCATCCCACCCATCTAGGTTGATACAGAGCCCCTGTTTGAGTTTCATGAGACATACAGCAAATCCCCATTGGCTGTCTATTTTACATACAGTAATGTAAGCTTCCATGTTACTCTTTCCTACATCTCACCCTCTCCTCCACTTTCCCCAGGTCCATAAGACTGATCTCTATGTCTGTTTCTCCATTGCTGCCCTGTAAATTCTTCAGAACCATTTTTCTAGATTCTATATATGTGCATTAGAATACAATATTTATCTTTCTCTTTCTGACTCACTTCACTCTGTAAGAGGTTCTAGGTTCATCCACCTCATGAGAACTGACTCAAACTCGTTCCTTTTTTATGGCCGAATAATATTCCATTGTATATATGTACCACAACTTCATCCATTCATCTGTCAATAGGCATCTAGGTTGCCTCCATGTTCCAGCTATTATAAATAGTGCTTCAGGGGACAATGGGATACATGTGTCTTTTTCAACCCTGGTTTCCTCAGGGTATATGCCTGGGAGTGGGATTGCTGGGTCATATGGTGGTAAAACCTTGTTTTATGTGTGTTTCCATTTAAAGATGCCTTAACATATACTGGTGATTGATTAACATTGAAGTTATGACCACCAGCACTCTAGCTCATGCCTGCATGAAACTTATCACTTGTTTTCTACATGAGGGACACCATAGCCTTCTTGCACTTAGGAACACTAGGCAGCACTACACTTAGGAAACATTTAAAATAGCAAAGTCACCAATAAAAAGCCCTCAACTATGAAAAATGTACTAAACAGATCACAGCAGGGACACTTGGAGCAGGAGCGCTGAAATTAGCAGGCGGAGTGTCTCCTTCTTCTACTTCAGCTGGGAATGTGCACATCAAGAAACTCATTTTTTCATAGTTGTGCATGTCTACGAATGACCTCAGAAATATAGCTTTGATTTGGGGGTTACAAATAAGTTTTAGTGAGTGGGATCTGTGAATAATGAGGATCAACTGTATTTTCTGACGTAGATGTTTCTCTAAGAAATGGCTAAGATGGTTTTCTTGAGACAGTCTGAGGAGATGAAATTTCTTATTAGAATTTAACAAATGACTTCATGGATTTTAATTCAGAGTTAGAGAAGAATCCGTTTTACCACCATTTTAGGATGTGTGAAAATGTTAAAAAAAAAAAAACACAAAAAACACATTTTCTCCAATATGTTAAAGTTTTTGTGAGATAATGGGATACATCTTGGAAATGTTAATTTAGAAGTTTATTCTTGAGTGAAGGCAGTGAAGGAAAAAATAATTTTCATCCAGTGCCTTAAAAAAATTCTTTTTATATATAAGCTCAAGTTCTAAAATTTTTGTTTCATTTAAATATAGTCTGAATGTTTACTGAAAAATAATGAAACAAAAAATAATAATTGGTTAAAAATGAAGTTTACACTGGATATAGCTATGTTTGTTTGTTTGATTTTACCAGAATTAATCACTTAAAAATTATAGTCTTATTGGTGACTTTATAAGAAACTGAGATTATTGAATTTCTTTTAAGGGAAAAAAAAATCCTATTTTAAACAGATAACTGATAAGGTATTTTGACTTGGCCACCCTGTCCTCCTTTCCATTCTGCAGCCTTACCAGCTTTTGTTTCAGTCTTGACACTTCTTTTTCCTTTTTCCTGAACATCTTTATTCCTGCATAGGTGGTCTTCTTATCCTCAGGTTTCAGCATTTCTTCCCATGAGAGATCTCTCCAGATCATCCTGCTAAAACCACTCTATCATATTACCCTGTGTTATGAAATCCTTTTGTATCACAAGCTGAATTTATTTACCTTCCGTGTCCCTCTGTTTTCAAGGGATCTTGTTTGTTTTGTTCACTGCTATTTCCACAGTGTCTGGCATACTGTAATTTCAAAATAACGGTTACATTCCTTGTTTCACTCAGTTTTAGAAATAAGTTTTAAAAAATTTTAGAGCACTACGTTTGACGAATAAGATCATTGGATTTTGTCCATTATAGCTGGGAAACCATTGACTACAATAGTTTCACAAGCTATACCAAAGTCTCCTCATCTGAACCAGCATCCTCATCAGGTACATTTTTTTTCTGTCAGTATATTTATTGTTTTCATATAGAATGCTCTAGAATTTGTAATGATATTATAGAAATACCGAGGGTTTGAAGCTATCTTGATTCACCACCTCCCCTGTATCTCAGTGATTTTATGCATCGCTTGGCCAAAGTAAATACCTAGCAGTTCCATTTATTTAGTTATAGTATTAAAAACTTACCATGCCCAGTTAACTTGGCAAGTGTTTTGGTTTTTCTTTCCAGTTTATGGAGATAAATAATTAACAGTATAACATTGTATTAGTTTAAGTTATATAACATAATGACTTGATATAGGATATGCATATATGATTGTGAAATGATTACAATAAGCATTTTATTTTTAAACATTTACTAATGGAATGCATGTACTTGTTGGACACTGTCCAGTTTCTCAAACCTTGGAATAGATTGAGTTTCTAGGTCCACACTGATTTTTGCATGGTAATTAATGTTTATCATAGCAATTTCCTAAAACCCAGCTTCACAAAGATAAGATGTCACTGACAGAAATGACAGGAGATTTGATGTTGAAACTGAGCTACATTGAATTAGTAGTTTGTTCAGTTTCTAAGAGATATCTAATGACATGGTGTTTCCCTCAAATTTAAATCATCTTGTGGAGCCCCCATTGAGTACACTGAGGCACCCCAAAGTACCTTGTTACACCAGTTTGGGAACCATGGAAATAACGTAAAAAATAATGATACTAATTAGGGGTGAATTGAAATTCTAGAATAAATTATCTAAATTAGTGTTTCCCAGTGAAGATGCTTTTAGCACATTTAAAGAAACAGTTCTTTTGTTGTTTCATTTACCCCTAGTTTGTATCATATTTTATTTTTCATGTTCAGTTCAGTTCAGTCGCTCAGTCGTGTCCGACTCCTTGTGACCCCATGAATAGTCTGACACTGTTTCCACTGTTTCCCCATCTATTTCCCATGAAGTGATGGGAACAGATGATTTTCGTTTTCTGAATGTTGAGCTTTAAGCCAACTTTTTCACTCTCCTCTTTCACTTTCATCTTGAGGCTTTTAAGTTCCTCTTCACTTTCTGCCAGAAGGGTGGTATCATCTGCATATCTGAGGTTACTGATATTTCTCCCGGCAATCTTGATTCCAGCTTGTGTTTCTTCCAGTCCAGCGTTTCTCATGATGTCCTCTGCATAGAAGTTAAATAAGCAGGGTGACAATATACAGCCTTGACGGACTCCTTTTCCTATTTGGAACCAGTCTGTTGTTCCATGTCCAGTTCTAACTGTTGCTTCCTGACCTGCATACAGATTTCTCAAGAGGCAGGTCAGGTGGTCTGGTATTCCCATCTCTCNGTTAAATAAGCAGGGTGACATTATACAGCCTTGACGGACTCCTTTTCCTATTTGGAACCAGTCTGTTGTTCCATGTCCAGTTCTAACTGTTGCTTCCTGACCTGCATACAGATTTCACAAGAGGCAGGTCAGGTGGTCTGGTATTCCCATCTCTTTCAGAATGTTCCACAGTTTATTGTGATCCACACAGTCAAAGGCTTTGACATAGTCAATAAAGCAGAAATAGATGTTTTTCTGGAACTCTCTGGATTTTTTGATGATCCAGAGATGTTGGCAATTTGATCTCTGGTTCCTCTGCCTTTTCTAAAACCAGCTTGAACGTCTGGCTTATATTTCTGAAGATCTATAGGCCCCTTCCTATGTAGTCGGTACTAACTACAGGGTTTTAATTTGTTGCACCTGTCACTTCCAAGGCAGTTCCCTCTGTTTTAGCTTCTTCTGTGTCTGATTTCCACCCTGACACAAGGCGGGTGGTAGTGGACGCTTTTTTTAGGCTCACTTGTTCAGTCGCGCTGTGGGGAGGGAGGGATGCTGCAAACAAATAACACTGGCGTGTGCTCACAGCATCTCAACCACAAGGGCCTGCCCCCACTCATGGCGCATGTGCGCTCCCTGCCCACACTGCTCAGGCTCTAGGTTGCCCCGCCAGAACAGTCCGAGGCCGGCCCTGGGCTGCATGCACCTCCCAGGTCTAAGCCGCTCAGGTTCAGGCACTCGGGTAGTCCTCAGAGGTGCAGACTCTGTTGGGCCTGCGTTTTGTGCCCTTCCCAGGTCCGAGCAGCTCAGGTGATGAGGTGTTTGGCAAGCACGGTCGCTGCGACTTCTCTCCTCTCCTGTCCCTGCTGCTCGGTTTCCTGGGTGTACAACTGGCGCACCTTCTCAGGCTGATGTTGACTGTCCAGAACCCCAAGAAGTCTTAGTTAGCAAAGAAGCCTGCTTGCAGTTTGGTAGATAATGTGTCTCTGGGGCCGCAATTGCCCCCTTCCAGCTCTGGCTGCCCATCACTGGAGGGGGATGGTCTGCAGCCGGCTGTCTCTGTTCAGTCCTTTGTTCTGTGCACGGTCCCGGTGGTGTCTTCGTTAGAGCTTTTGCGAGGTAGCTATCCCACAGTCTGGTTTGCTAGCCCAAGTTTAGTTCGCTCTGATTACCCTCGGGGCATTCAGGCCTGATCCTCAATCTAAGCAATGCAGCCCGCGCCTCCCTGCCCAGCCCCTTGCTTGATAGTGGCGGATGCAGGCACCTGCGCTGCTTCTCCGCTGGGGAGTTACCACTGGGCTCGTAATCTGTGAGGTTTAATTATTTATTTATTTTTGCTCCCTGTTATGTTGCCCTCTGTGCTTGCAAGGCCTGCCACAGACGCGGCAGTGAGACTGTTTCCTGTGTTTGGAAACTTCTCTCTTTTTAAGACTCCCTTCCTGGGATGGAGCTCTGTCCCTACCTCTTTTGTCTTTTTTTTTTTTGTCTTTTATATTTTTTCCTCCCTCTTTTTGAAGACAATGGGCTGCTTTTCCGGGTGCCCGATGTCCTCTGCCGGCATTCAGAAGTTTTGTGGAATTTACTCAGCTTTTAAATGTTCTTTTGAATTTGTGGGGCAGAAAGTGGTCTCCCTGTCCTATTCCTCCGCAATCTTAGGACCGCCTCCTCATTGCTACTTAAACACAGAATTTAGGAAAATAGCAAAGCATAGTGGCTAGAATATAGTAACTGCTCAAAAGATGACAATTATGAACAATAATAATTGTTAGACACTAGGAATGTAAACTTGATTAAAATTGTATGATTTATCCAGAATTTCATAAGTCTAGGTATTAAACTTTGAGTGCTTCCAGTAAATAGATGGATAAATACATAAAAACAACACTTAAGCAATCTATGTTCTATATCAGCTCTGTCCATTAGAAATATACTGTGTACAACATATATTATTTTAATTTTCCTAACATCCATATTTATTTTTAAAAAGCTACTGAAATAAGTAACAGTAAATGAGGTTATGTTAATAGAATATATTATTAACTAAGCACATCTAAAATACTATCATTTCAACACATCAAGTATTTTGTATTCTTTTTAAAAATACCGTTGTTTTTTTTTTTTTTTTACTTTATTTTACTTTACAATACTCTATTGGCTTTGCCATACATCGACATGAATCCACCACAGATGTACACGAGCTCCCAATCCTGAATCCCCCTCCCACCTCTCACCCCACAACGTTTCTCTGGNACTTACAAATGATCACATTTTTACTGTTTTTTTTTTTCACTTAAAAAAATACAGTTTAAATTTTTCAGTGATAATTATCACAAAATATAAATTTCAAATTAACACTGCCACTGTTTTTCCCTTCAGGATGAGTTGCCATTTAAAATAAATGTCATATATTTTTAAAGCAAAATATTTTATAATCTCACAGTAATGAAAGAGGTCTTAAGATTCTTTTACAAAATAAAAGTGATTTAAATCTCTTTAGTATTAATATTGAAGTACATTTTTGTTTTTATAATAGCTTTCTTGCTACAACTCTGAAACAAACTCTTCATATATAGTAGCGATATAAGTTTTCAAAATTTAAAGTTAGGATGCTCTTGGAGGATATACTTAGTGCCACCTTCACTTTAGTTCTATAAGTCACACATAGCAAAGGAGCTAGAAGCTATTATACTATGCTAATTAATTTTAAAAATTCACTATTATTAAAAATGCTAGTTCTAAAATATGAGTTGAACATTTTTAAGAGCTACTTGATTGGCAGTTGTGCTTATAGAGTTATAAAAGGAACATGACCATGTGTGAAGAAATACAGTTTACCTCTTTTAGTGACAATTTTTTTCTTCATAATTACTAAACATAAAATTACTCCTACAGTTGAGTTCATTTGTTAAGTCTCAAAGTCTCTAAGTCTGTAATTCACATTAGAAATTATGGCTATTTTAGTTACTTGAACTAAAAATGACTAGTTGCTGTTGTCTATATCTTGTGTTTTATAGTTGCTAGAAAATGATTCATTTTTTAATAAAGTATTACACTTTTTATGATTTTCCTTCTTTAATTTCATACTAATTTTTGAATTAAATAATCCTCATTAACATAAACTTTAGTATGTGATTTATAACATACTGTTTTAGAAGATTTCAATTAAAGTTTAGAACTAGAATTTTCTAATATGCTGAGGTTTTACATTAACTAGTATAGTCCTTTCTTTGCTAGAGCACTCCTTTGCCAGGGGTAGTTTATTGTGTGTATGTATAGAGAGACGAGAGATGGAGATGACGTGTACTTTCAGTTTGGGAATATTGTCCCACCAAACTCATAAACCACCTATAAAGTTATTTTAGCTAACACACTAATTGATATTTTATCCTAGTTCTTTCCTGTGGGCACTGAAGAAGAGACTGCTTTTCTAGCTATTATTCCTAAACAAGTGGAGAGCAAAGCCTGTAAAGACCCCAAGGTAAAATTTGTGAATTGTTTTTTTTTACTCACTGTTTTCCTGATGTTTTTTACACAACTTTCGAGTTTTCATAGACAGGTTAGTGATCAAAATGAATTAACCTGATTTTAAGAACAAGAAAAACTGATGACTGCTATCCCTTTTTTGGTCTTGAGCCCTCTCTCTGTTACTGATTAATGCATTATGTATACATAGGATACCCTAGGGATTGGACACAATGATATATATAAAGTACCGTTAATGAGTGTTCAGTGCAGAACAAAGTGAAGATGTCCATAGCTTTTCGTTTACTATAGTTTACTTTACCACTTTTACTTCAGGCTAAATGGGTAGAAGTATATATAACCAAAGCTCTAAGTATTACTACCCACTCCACAGCAAAAATTGATAGAGATAACAGGATATCTATGGGTGGCTTTTGTAAATAATGATTCTGTTCTTAAAACTCAGCATACCTCTGGAAAAGATAGGCATAGCGGCAGAGAAAGCAAGGCATCTGTTTGCTTATAGAGAGTTTGTATTCCCCATCAAACAAGGTAGAAATATACAGTCTTTAAAGGTTTAGACTTTTTTTATTGATGTGTTATATTTTAAAATTCAGAGTGTTTTCAACAAACTGTTCCAGAGGCATTTTAGTTCCTTTAAAATGTGTGGTTTAAAATCTTCATTTTTAAGTAATGTTCAGATTATATATTATTGTCACTTTGTTAATTTATCAGTTAGAAATAAATTCATTCTTAACATCCTTTCCTTCAGCTCTACACACTGTTTTTCCATCTTCTGGGTAGACTTTGTCACCTTGTGTAGAGTAAAATTCCTAGAACCCTCAAGGGGGCAGCAGAGAAAGCCATTTGCAGTCTGAAAGCAGACCAGGTCTCGAGTGGGTGAGAGCACCCCTCAGAGGTACGTCTTGGGACTCTTAGACCTCGTTTGTCCTCAGAGCTATAGGAGCCGGAGCCAATTACCTGGGAGGCTAAGAGCCCAGCATCTCCCTTGCTAATAGCCTGATAGTTTACAAAACCTTTAAACAAAGGAAATGCTTCCTCTGTTCCTTCTCTTTCTTCCCTTCCTACATTCCAAGCATGGTGTTAAATGCACACAACACCTTGATGAAGCAGGAGAGTTTCTGCCCTCAAGGAACTTGCAGTTCAGTTAGTATACAGAAGAGAAGAAACTTCATTGTAGCAGAATATGATGTCTGTAGGGGCTTCGCCAGTGGCTCAGAGGTAAAGAATCCGCGTGCAGTGCAGGCACCACAGGAGACACGGGTTCAAACCCTGGGTCAGGAGGATCCCCTGGAGGAGGGCATGGCAGCCCAGTCCAGTATTCTGGCCTAGAGAGTCTCATGGACAGAGGAGCCTGGTGAGCCACAGTCCACAGGGTCATAAAGAGTTGGACACGACTGAAGCAGCTTAGCATGCTCTCAAGCACACGATGTCTGTAATGCAAAGCTGTGGGGAATTTCCTGATGGTTCAGTAGTTACGACTCTGCTTTCATGGTCTAGGGCCTAGGTTTGATCCTAAGTTGGGGAACTAAGATCCCACAAGCTGTGTCATGGCAAAAAAACAAAAAAGTAATACTTGATAGAAAACTGAATTATGCATTGTTTTCTTTGTATATATGCATTGTAAATACATTTCTCACTACTCGTTTTAATAATTTACTGTAGCCTGTTGAGTTTCAAGGGCACCAAGTGAAAGGATCTGCTACTAGTGCTGTGATGGTCAGAGGACACAGCTCACAGGTTGAATGCAGTCAGTTTTTGGATAGCACTGTGTATGAAAGCTGCACAACAAACACTTGTTTTTTGACACCAGAGTTACCTAGCACTTGTATGCAGATTGACTTCTTGCAGGTAAAATTATTCTTATAGTCTCACCTTGCCAAATCATTTTCTTTATGTCAATACTAAATTTTGCAAAGAAAGCATATTTACATCCTTGTACAGCTGTAAGTTAAAAACAGCTTAGTAAATTCACATGAAGCATCATAAATCAAACTAAGACAAAACTGTTTGAAAGATTTACTGCCTTTTTTAGGATCAGGAACTTGATTATTTTTTACTTCAGAGAATATTAGGAATTAATGACAAGAGCAAATAGGCAGATTATATATAGAAAATATATTTTATAACAGCTACTAGATTTGTTTTCCTTCTGATATCCACCCCTTTCCTCCGCTAAGTAGATGGCAAGTACCTCTCATTGCTACCAGATAGAAGAGGTTATTGAGAAAAGGATGTATACATGTATTTGAAACAGTATCTATTAAAGACATTTAAAATTTTTCCATTTTTTATTAAAGCATAAAACACATACAAAATAAGTGCACAGACCATAAGTGCCCAGCTCAGTAATGACCACAGGGTGAAGACCGCCAGGTAACCGCCACCCTAAGAAACAGAGCATTACCATGTTATTGGGGTTTATCAATTTGTTTATTTCTTATTAGAATCTCTTGTAGTTGGTACTTTGGTTTGACTTTCTTCCATAATGCTAAGCATATACTGTTTTCCCGTCCTTTTAATATATTGTAATTCAAGGATACCATTATTTCTTAGTTTCATCAAAGGTAAGAGGTGTTTCTATTTCTCATTTCTTGTTGTGTGTTTTTTTTTTTTAGAGGAGAATAAAGAAGTACTCCATACTGAAAAAGAAATTTATGTCCATTTGTTTTATTTTTAAATATTTTCACATACATCAGTATGGTCATGTTTTATATCCCAGGTTTATAAAAAGTGTTCTAAGGCAAAATGACTGGATTTACCAAAAGGGATAAGAACTTTTAGAAGTTTTTCAGATTGCTTGCACACAGCAGTATCTGAACTTTAAAAATTATCTTGTATTTCATAAAATCCCAAGATACTATAATTAACTATAAGAAGCACCATTATAATGTATGATACTAAGAAATTAACACTAGTCAATTAACCTTACACAGTGCTTTATCACTGCCTTTTTAAAAAATGTCGTAAAAAACACATACTATAAAATTTACAATTTTCACCATTTTATGTGCACACTTTGGTAATGTGAAGTACATTAACAGTGCTATGAAATAGATCTTCAGAACTTTGTTCACCTTCACTTGGATTTATAATGTTATACTTAGTGAAAGACTCTTAGATTTATTTGAACATAGAGTTTTATTGTATATCACACTGCTTTGTTTTCTTGTCTTTCCATGAATACAATACTTTTTGTTTGAGGCTAAACCCTAGTTTGATCTTCTTGAGGACATATAAACAGTAGAATTGCTTTAATATGTCTAATATTAACAATGCACAGATTCATATTTGTGATCATTGTTTGACCAGTATGACCCTTTGCATATAGTTGCGCTTGCACAGGCAGAGATAACTATGTCATAGCTGTTGTCTGTGCTATAGAGATGTAAAAAATGTCATTATTTTTAAGGTGTATCCCCACCTCAAAGATGTTGAGATAAGAAATATGAGCCATAAGATTTGATGAAATATACTCCACTTTCCCTGAGTGGAATTGGCTTCATAACATCTCTTTGTTTTTCTGTGTCTCAAGTTATACCTATAAACTGTATATATATGTATATATAGACAGCTAAGGTTATGGATGTATACACACTTTTCTTTAAACTGATAAATGAATCTCTATTTTCTAGTTTCCAAATGAAGAAAACTTTCCAAAAGGAGATACTAGCTTTACTACTGAAGACAATTTTCAAGTGAGAGCTGCGTTTAATAAGGACTTGACTAAAAATGATTGTAAGTATATTATAAATAAAATATAATATTAAATTATTTGACATTGAACAAACTAGTATATAAATATTCATGCTTTTTTCCCCCCGACAGCAGTTTTAGATTTCCCTCCTAAAGATTCAGACCATTTATATAATTACTTGGATAATAATTTTAAATCAACAGAGAGGACTTCGTGGGAAAAAAATAAGGTATAATGTGAACAAAGTTGTTTTTCTTTTTGCTTTGTTTCTGTGGCCACACCCTGCAGCTTGTGGGATTTTAGTTCCATAATTAGGGATGAACCCGGCCCCGATAGTAAAGCGTTGAGTCCTAACCACTCGACTGCCAGGGAATCCCCTAAACAGTTTTAATAGTTCTGAGTAAAAAACTTTGGTGAATCTTAGAAACAGCAAGTGTAAATAGCCTGAGATTGAAGAGCTGGGTGGGTTCAAGAATGTGAACGAAGGCTATAGTAGCTGGATTGTGGAAAGTCACAGGGAAAGCAGTAATTGGATGAAGTTGGGAAAGTGAGCAGGACCAGATACACGAAGTCTTACAGGTCAGATTAAGAGGTTTAATATTGGTCTATGTTCCATTGCGAAATTACTGAAGAGTTTCAGCAGAAAACTCATTACATTTACATTTTTAAAAGGTTTTGATGGCTGCTGTGTGGAAGATGGATCTGATGGACACTGTGGTGGAAGCAAGGAAACCAGTTAAAATGAGCTGTAGATGACAGTGACTTGAAGAAGAGACTGTGGCAGTGAAAGTATAGAGGAGTTGGTAATTAGATTTAAGATAAATTTTGGAGTCCAAAGCATGGATGTTGCTAGATTGGATGTAGAGAGCAGAGTGAAGAAAGGGGAGGAGAAAGCCTCCTGGATTTCTGACTTCACAAAGTGGACTGAAGTGGGCTTTACTGAGTGGAGTCAGCTGCAGGGCTCTATTAGTCTGCTAGGGCTGCTGTAACGGAGGGTGAGTGACTTAAACAACAGAAATTTATTTTGTCACAGTTCTGGAGGGTAGAAGTCCAAGATCAAGTTTTTGATGAGAACTCTCTTCCTGGCATACGGATGGCTACCTTCTCACTGTGTTCTCATGTATACTTCCTTGGTATGTGCACATGGATAAAGAGAGTGCAGGAGAGTGAGAATTCTCTTCTTATAAGGACACTAATTCTGGTGGATCAGGGTACCACTCTTACGGCCTCATTTAGCCTTAATTACCTCTTAAAGGCCCCATCTCCAGACACAGTCACACTGGGAGACGGGGAAGAAAGCAATAATAAAAGATGTTGCGTCGTACTGGGGACCCACTAAGAGGCCTGTAAAACAAAACTCAGGATCGTCCTTCCTGAAGAATAAGAAAAGTAAGGTATTCACATGCCAGTTCCCATCTCTGGCTGAAGGTTACAACTGGTCATATTAACCACCTGGCACGTTTTGCTTGCTCTACCTGCTGTCCCAGCCACTGTCCTGAGACAGAAAGATGTAGATGCTGAGGTAAGAAGCCTGGGTCAGGTAGGGGAGCAATTCCCCAACTGTAGATGACCTCAGAGATAGGCCGGGGAGACATGGCAGGACAGCAACAGCGTCTGCTACAGTGGTTAATGGTGGCAATCTTAGGAACTTTTCAGTGGGCTGTGCTTCCTGCCATGCAGAGGAGTCTGGTCTACTGGGAGAGACACAGAAGCGGACTTCCAGAGAAAGAGACAGAGTTGGTGGCAGCAGAAGCCCTGATTCCAGCTGGTTTTGAGGCCCTGGCCCCAGCTCTGTTCAATTCATACTGGATTTTTTTGTTTTCATTGGAGGATAATTGCTTTACAATGTTGTGTTGGTTTCTGCCGCATATCAAGATGAATCAGCCATAGGTATAGATAGGTCCCCTCTCTCGAACCTCCCTGTCACCTCCCACTCCATCCCACCCCTCTAGCTTATCACAGAGCACTGCAACCCATATTAGATTTTTAAGGTGATTAATTTCTAGAAGTAGCAACAAAATTAAATCCTATTAGAGGAAGAATAACATAGAGATGATATGACTGTCCAGATATGGAATATATTAAAGAAGAGTTTATTCCATTTAGAAGCAATATTTTGAAGTTTAGATCAACTGTAGATATACCCTAGACCTAAGGACATAAAGAGAAAGCTGTTCAGGCCTTGGGTTTGTAGGAAGTGTTGCTGTCCCAGCTCGACATGAGGTCTGCTTAAGCCTGTGTCCCTAAGACTGGAACCTGATCTTCACAACCAGATCCCCAAAACTCATATCAATCCAAATCAGAATCTGACCCATTTCAAATAAATCCAACAGGTTTATGTTCTGTATTTCACTTTCCAATATCTTTGTTTATTTTAGTGCATTTATTCTATCCTGCCCCTTTTGGAAGAAACTTTGCCCCACAATAGCTCTGCACAATGTGCTTGAAAGCATTGTTTTTATGATACAGTTACTAGAATTTGTTCAGAATAGGGGAAAAATGCAATAAGAGGATTTTGGTCTGTAGTTTTGTCTCTTCTTTCTGGATAGGTGACATCACCAGAACAAAAGATCTCAACATTAAGCCCTGTTTCTACTTTATCTTTTAACTCAAGAGATGATGACTTCATGCTAGAATTTTCTGAGGAGCCCCTGAAAGCGCAAACTTTACCTGGTAATGTTCACTTTCTCAACGTACATAATTGCTCCCATAATTATCTAATTACGGTTCTATCTGTCCATGTAAAATGAAATTTTTCATTTGAGAGATTGCTGCTGCTGCTGCTGCTAAGTCGCTTCAGTTGTGTCTGACTCTGTGCAACCCCATAAACAGTAGCCCACCAGGTTCGCCCGCCCCTGGGATTCTCCAGGCAAGAACACTGGAGTGGGTTGCCATTTCCTTCTCCAGTGCATGAAAGAGAAAAGTGAAAGTGAAGTTGCTCAGTTGTGTCCGACTCAGCGACCCCATGGACTGCAGCCTACCAGGCTCCTCTGTCCATGGGATTTTCCAGGCGAGAGTACTAGAGTGGGGTGCCATCGCCTTCTTCGTGAGAGATTGCTGCTAAACTAGAAATAATCTTGAAACCAGACTCACTGTCTTACACCCTCACGCCTTCCCACACTCTGCTTTGACTTTTTCTGTTGAGGACGGCTCTTACTTCCAAATCCAATACTCCCTTCTAGCNACTGAACTGAACTGATGTTTAGGAAACTGAGGAAAAGCTGACCTATAATTTATACATAATTTATTTTAAAATATCTGCAAATTGAGGTAACATATACTTAAGCAATTTCCTATTTACAAATACTTTTTAATTTAATATTCACAATTTTTAAAAAGATCTCCAATTCAAAATAGTTGACAGAAAAAAAAACCTCTCCATTCTCCCTAAATCCTATTGAAATGACAGAAGAAATCCAGTACAGTACTAGAAAACAGCCAGCAGTGGGGCAGGGAAGGGCAGACTTATTTCTGAGATTCTAAAGGAAGTCACAAAGGGAACGGGACAAAAAGGATGATAAAATCTTACAAAGCTGGGAAACCACTAATCCTTCACAGATAAAAAGGAATTCTGAAAACACACACACAAAGAATTTCCCCCAACAGATTCCTAGGTTAACTCCAAACTTACCAAACAAGGAATTATGGGTACAGAGGGCCAACTGGGACATTATTTAATAGATGATGGAATAATCCTATCACTCTTTGAGCAGTTAACTCCAGAATCCATCCTGAGGTTAAACTCTGGAGAAAAAACTAAGGCTACCAAGAGGACTTTGAGCATGAGAAATGCAGCAGCAACCCACGTAACTGCTAAGCACCTAGGATAGTTAAATAGATCACAGTCCATCAGCAGGTCGTGTATGTACGGGAATTTTGTTTTTTAAGTAAAACACAATAACCTATGTTACATTCTGGGTCAGCAGACATTTTAAATGTCAGATAGGTAGTATTATTATTACTATTTTATACATGAAGGAAGATAGTCACTATGTATATTTATATATCAACAAAAGATTACATGAAAAATATATAAGAACTGTAAGATTATAAACAACACAATAATAAAATGGGTAAGAAGAAATATATAAATAATAAACACATGAAGAGCTATTCAACATCACTGGCAAGCAGAGAAATGCAAACTAAAACCACAATGAGATCATTTTATACTCATTTGAGTATGCTGAGTCACAAGATAGGAGTATAAATTGATGTAACCACTTTAGAAATCAATTTGGCACTATAGCCTACAGGTTTGTGTGGCATTTTCATTTCCTGTAACAGCATTTTCATTCCTAGGATTGTATCTAAAAGAAACTCTTGCACATCTACAGGATAGTATAAGAATATTTATGGCACACTGTTCACAATGGCAGAACTTAGAAACCAAATGGTCATCGATGGAAGAGTGAATGAATGAACTGTGGCACAGTCACAAAATAAAATACTATACACAAAACAAATAATCTAGACTAGATTTTAGATCAACATCAATAATATCTATATACTGCAGCAATATACTATACTATTAAGTAAAAAAGATAAATTATATAAGATTACTTACAGAACTATATCACTTGAGTAACATTTTAAAAACCTTAAAACTTAAAATATGCTTTCTAAGGAATTCATTTATATAAACATATACAAAGGAAAGCAAGATGTTGATGAACACAGGGATGAAAATGCTAGCTGCCTTAGGTTAAGAAAAACAACTAGATAAGTTACTGGGGTTTCTCTGTATGAACTATAGGTAGCTATAATAGGTACTAGATTTAGCTTTGCTTTTATCATTTAAAGTAACTGATCAAATAACTAAAGCAAGCTAGGTGAGGATAAATCACAAGAGTAGGTCATGAAACCAACATAATAATTAACTCAAATCAGTGTACATAAGGTCCTTAGAAAAATAATTAAGAATTTTATCTCCAAATATACAAAATCTGGGGTCCAGTGTTATCATGGTGCAGCAATGACAGAGTATCAATAAACTCTACATTTTCAGCTTATTTTTTATATTGTTCAGTTCATACAATGCCAAGAGCTCATGTGACTTTTTAAACAAAATTAAACAGTTTTTGGCAGCCTATAATAAGGTTTTTTAAAAAATAAAATTTAAAATATATTTTCTAGGGGTGAGGGGGAGAATAAAATATGCTATTTTCAAAAGAAATGGTTTAATTCATTACACAATAATTCACAATATATACTATGAAACTGTACTTTTAAAAATCTCTTTAATACAAAGAATTTACATACAGAGCTGTATGTAACTGAGATGGGGCTTCCAGGTGGCTCAGTGGCAAAGAATCCGTCTGCCAATACAGGAGACACAGGAGACTCATGTTCGACTCTGGGTCAGGAAGATCCCCTGGAGGAGGAAATGGCAAGCCACTCCAGTGTTCTTGCCTGGAAAATTCAATGGACAGAGGAGCCTGGCAGGCTACAGTCCATGAGGTCATAAAAGAGGCAGACACGACTGAGCAACTTGAGCACACAGTACGCCACACATATAACTGAGATCCAAGGCTAGACTCAGTCACAGCATCATCATCTCAACCCACCTTTACTGTAAGCAGATGAACTTTCTTTCCGACTCAGTTTAAGATAAAGTTTGCTCTTTGGTTCATTATAAAATTCAGGATCTACAGTAGTAAACTTCTTTAGTTTACCATACCGTTTTCTTTGAAAATCAAATCCTTTTCTGCAAAATGAGTAAGAGACATAACTGAATTTGAATATTAAAATATGAAGTTTTTTGTGAGATAATTAACATACACTTTATTATTCCAGGTGTACAACATCATGATTTATGTGTAGACTATGAAATTATCACCATAATAAGTCAAGTTAACAGCCATCACCACAGTCGCAAAGTTTTTTTCTTGTGAACAAAAAATGGATGAAGCATTTTTGTTTATTTTTAAATAAATTAAGGGGAATTCCATGGTTGCCCAGTGATTAGGATGCCAAGCATTCACTGCAGAGGACCTGGGTTTGATCCCTGGCTGGGAAACTAAGATCCCCCATGCTGCAAGGCATACCAAATAAATATATTGAATTTTTTTTTAAAGCACTGAAGAACTCATTGCATGTATAAAATGTTTTTAATAAATTTTTTTTATTGTAATGAGAACTCTTACTCTTATCAACTTTCAAATATACAGTAAAATAATATTAACCACAGTCACCATGCTGTATACTACATCTGCAGGACTATTTTGCAACTGGAAGTTTGAAAGTACAAATTTCTTTAAAATAGAGTATGAAAAGGAAAGAACCAAAGAGTGTGTATGTTTATATGCTTCTATATATTGTTGTTCTGATTAGTCACTAAGTCATGTCCGACTCTCTTGTGACCCATGGACTATAGCCCCCATGGACTGTAACCATGTAATTCCAGATGTTCAAGCTGGATTTAGAAAAGGCAGAGAAACCAGAGATCAAATAGACAATATCCGTTGGATCATCAAAAAAGCAAGAGAGTTCCAGAAAAACATCTACTTCTGCTTTATTGACTATGCCAAAGCCTTTGACTGTGTGGATCACAATAACCTGTGGAAGATTCTTAAAGAGATGGGAATACCAGACGACCTTATCTTCCTCCTGAGAAACTTGTATGCAGGTCAAGAAGCAACAGTTAGAACTGGACATGGAACAGCAGACTGGTTCCAAATCTGGAAAGGAGTACGTCAAAGTTGTATATTATCACCCTGCTTATTTAACTTATATGCAGAGTACATCGTGAGAAATGCTGGGCTGGATGAATCACAAGCTGGAATAAAGATTGCTGGGAGAAGTATCAATAACCCCAGACATGCGGATGACACCACCCTTATGGTAGAAAGTGAAGAACTAAAGAGCCTCTTGATGAAAGTGAAAGAAGAGAGTTTAAAAG
>SJYV01013874.1:464973-485470 GCA_006410875.1 Neotragus pygmaeus
TTATTGATGTTGATCTAAAATCTAGTCTAGATTATTTGTTTTGTGTATAGTATTTTATTTTGTGACTGTGCCACAGTTCATTCATTCACTCTTCCATCGATGACCATTTGGTTTCTAAGTTCTGCCATTGTGAACAGTGTGCCATAAATATTCTTATACTATCCTGTAGATGTGCAAGAGTTTCTTTTAGATACAATCCTAGGAATGAAAATGCTGTTACAGGAAATGAAAATGCCACACAAACCTGTAGGCTATAGTGCCAAATTGATTTCTAAAGTGGTTACATCAATTTATACTCCTATCTTGTGACTCAGCATACTCAAATGAGTATAAAATGATCTCATTGTGGTTTTAGTTTGCATTTCTCTGCTTGCCAGTGATGTTGAATAGCTCTTCATGTGTTTATTATTTATATATTTCTTCTTACCCATTTTATTATTGTGTTGTTTATAATCTTACAGTTCTTATATATTTTTCATGTAATCTTTTGTTGATATATAAATATACATAGTGACTATCTTCCTTCATGTATAAAATAGTAATAATAATACTACCTATCTGACATTTAAAATGTCTGCTGACCCAGAATGTAACATAGGTTATTGTGTTTTACTTAAAAAACAAAATTCCCGTACATACACGACCTGCTGATGGACTGTGATCTATTTAACTATCCTAGGTGCTTAGCAGTTACGTGGGTTGCTGCTGCATTTCTCATGCTCAAAGTCCTCTTGGTAGCCTTAGTTTTTTCTCCAGAGTTTAACCTCAGGATGGATTCTGGAGTTAACTGCTCAAAGAGTGATAGGATTATTCCATCATCTATTAAATAATGTCCCAGTTGGCCCTCTGTACCCATAATTCCTTGTTTGGTAAGTTTGGAGTTAACCTAGGAATCTGTTGGGGGAAATTCTTTGTGTGTGTGTTTTCAGAATTCCTTTTTATCTGTGAAGGATTAGTGGTTTCCCAGCTTTGTAAGATTTTATCATCCTTTTTGTCCCGTTCCCTTTGTGACTTCCTTTAGAATCTCAGAAATAAGTCTGCCCTTCCCTGCCCCACTGCTGGCTGTTTTCTAGTACTGTACTGGATTTCTTCTGTCATTTCAATAGGATTTAGGGAGAATGGAGAGGTTTTTTTTTCTGTCAACTATTTTGAATTGGAGATCTTTTTAAAAATTGTGAATATTAAATTAAAAAGTATTTGTAAATAGGAAATTGCTTAAGTATATGTTACCTCAATTTGCAGATATTTTAAAATAAATTATGTATAAATTATAGGTCAGCTTTTCCTCAGTTTCCTAAACATCAGTTCAGTTCAGTCGCTCAGTCGTGTCTGACTCTTTGCGATCCCATGAATCGCAGCACGCCAGGCCTCCCTGTCCGTCACCGAGTCAGTGATGCCATCCAGCCATCTCATCCTCTGTCGTCCCATTCTCCTCCTGCCCCCCATGTTTCCTTAAAAAAAATAGTTCTGTGGGGGTATTGAATGTGAGTTAATATAAAAATTTTTAAAATTGGTTCCACATTAAATAACCTTAATTCAAGATTTTTCAGTTTTAATATGTGATGTGCATTGGACTTAACCAAAGTGGGAATGTAGTTTTCTTTAAACAATAATTTTCCCCTTCATACTTATAGTGATTAAGTTATAAAAGAGTGAGTGAAGTTGCTCAGTCTTGTCCCACTCTTTGCAACCCCATGGGCTGTAGCCTACCACGCTTCTCCGTCCATGGGATTTTCCAGGCAGGAGTACTGGAGTGGGTTGCCATTTCCTTCTCCAGAGGATCTTCCCGACCCAGGAGTTGAACCTGGGTCTCCCACATTGTAGGCAGATGCTTTACCATCTGAGCCACCAGGGAAATCACTAAAAAGTATAGCAGCAAACACAGCTATTAATATTATAAGTAAGTTTTAGAACAAATGGAATTAACTTGTAGGTGTAAATTTAAACTGATGGTGGAAATAATGCAGGGGTAGTCTGGAAAGTAGCCTACTAGTCGTGAGTGCTCAGTGTACTGTGGAGAAGAAAGGAGAACATTAATTAATCTGGAGCATCTGTTAACTGGAAGTCTATTAAGAGAACTTGTATTCTATCCACAGATTGCCACATTTATTTGAGCATGGAAACCATTAAAGGGCAGAGCATCTTTTTAGGCTAATATTCTCCCTTGGGAAAATCAAATGTAGCTATAAAACTTTTTTATAAGAGAAAAATGAGTTAGATATTTTTATTTATAGTGTTTTTTAAAATAATTATGAAGCAACTTTAAAAGCATAAAATTGAGTTAAAATCATGGAAATGAAATGTTATGAGTTCAGCTCTCTGTTTGGGTGGAATCATGTCAATTACAATAACCATATTTGTTTTTTGAAAAACAGTGTAGGACCAAGCATCAAAGAAAATCTGAGGTAGCTTTGGATTGAGCATTGTTCTGAGACCTGTAAAAGTGTTTGTCTTTTCAGATGATCTTTGGGTGGTTTCAAAAACCCTAGACTTTGAATTGGATACTTTTATTGCATGTAGTACTTTCTTTGGACCATCATCTATCAATGAGGTAGAGCTTCTACCTTTGAAAGGTTATTTCCCTTCAAACTGGCCCACTAACAGTAAGTATTACTATGACCATATTACTTTATATTAAAAAAAGAATGAAAGACATGTGATGCACTGTAAGCAAGCAAGCCTGCTAACTTTGTGTGGGATTATTTGATTAAAGGCAACAAAAAAGGAGAAAGAAATGGCAACCCACTCCAGTATTCTTGCCTGGAAAAGTCCATGGACAGGAAAACTTGATGGGCTGCAGTCCATGGGGTTACACCACTGAGCACACATGCATGAGGCGGGTGGAGGTAGATGGACTGGTAGCAATAAAAAAGCCAACAAAAAACATCCGCCTCTACTTCCTATTGGGCTTCCCTAATAGCTCAGCTGGTAAAGAATCCACCTGCAATGCAGGAAACCCCAGTTCGATTCCTGGGTCGGGAAGATCCACCGGAGAAGGGAAAGGCTACCCATTCCAGTCTTTTGGCCTAGAGAATTCCATGGATCATATAGAGTCAGACAGCGGGGAGTCGCAAAGAGTCAGACACGACTGGGCTACTTTCACTTTCACTTCTTCCTATTACTAGATACGATGTTCCTAAAAATGTGTATACAAAATACTTCTATAGCTCAAGTCCCAGAGCGCTAATAAACAGTACAGTAAAATCTTGACCTCTCATTTAAGTGTTCTGTTATAGTTGAATTTTACATGGATTATACTTGATTTCTAAAAATATAAGTATTTTCTTAATTTCTTACAAGTTCTGGTTCTTGATTTATTTAATTCTTTTGGTTTATTCTAGTAGTATACATTTAATAAACCATTTTTATATTGAGAAGATCTTATAGATTTTACAAGAGATTTTGTGAGCAGTTGGATACGATGATTTTCAGTTTGAGGCTATTTTATCATCTGCCTTTAGAAATTCTTTTTTCTTTTTGGCCATATTGTGTGGCATGCAGGATCTTAGTTCCCTAACCAAGAGTCAACCTGTGCCCCCTGTATTGGGAGCATGGAGTCTTAACCTCTAGATTGCCAAGGAGGTCCCAAGAAATTCTTAATAACACAATAGGGTAGGAGCCATACTTATTTTTTAAATTATTATTAGTTTTTAATAAAGAAAGCTTTAGTAAGCTCAAAGTGAAAGTGAAGGTCATTCAGTTGTATATGATTCTTTGCGAACCCATGGACTATATATAGTCCATGGAATTCTTGAGGCCAGAATACTGGAGTGGGTAGCCTTTCCCTTCTCCAGGGGATCTTCCCAACCTGGTAAGCTGAATCCCTATCCAATTCTATGAATCTGTTACTTCTCTATACATTTTGATCTCTGGAATAATTTCTGATGGTTGAAATTGATCCATAACTAATTAAGACACGGCATTTAATGACCCATTTCATCTATTTCATAGACTTTTTAAACTTTATTTTTTTTCCCTTTAGAACTGAATAAACCTAATCAATCAGCTTGAGTTCAATAAGAGCCTAATTAAGTGAACACTTGTCATTTTTTGAATGCATATTTTCATATTTGTTGCAGTTGTTTCCTCACCAATAAACAGCATTCTAATTTTCTGCTTTCCTTATATTTCTATAAAATAACTGAGGAAAAAAATGTTCAAATTACACACACGCTACTATACAGTACAATGTGGTATGCTAATTAAATGGAGCTGCCAGCTGTTAAGCAGTGTCGCCATGCTCTGACTCAAACCAGTTGTTCTTGTTTCATTAACTGATAGATGGAAGTCCAAATCTAATATGTTATACAGTTTATAAAGTATGAATGAGCAGGTAGTATACTGGTTTAATGGATAAAAGGACCTTTGCATACACTTAAGCGTTTATTTTATGTTGTGACCAATCCATATAACTGGGTTATATGGACATTTAATAGTTTAAAAAATTTTTTTTGTCTATTTGTTTACACTAACTGTTCATATTTTTGTATTCTATCTATAGCAGTGGTCCACGCCTTATTGGTTTGTAATGCCAGCACAGAGCTGACCACTTTAAAAAATATTCGGGACTACTTTAATCCAGCTACTCTACCTCTAACACAGTACCTGATAGCAATGTAAGTCAGTATTTACCTTTGGGTCATTGGTATTCAAAAATGGTGACTAATCATGAGTACAAAAATGGATTAAAAGTACATAAATTTTTGCCAGTGAAGTGTTTATTTTCTTTCAGGGATTATGGGGTTCCTCTTCATTAGTAGTTAGGAAGGGGAGGTACACATCATTTCCCAACAATTCATCTGTTTATTTATTTATTGTGGTTGGTGCTAACAAGGGTTACTGCAGATATTTTTCCTTTTTTAAGGGATAATTTCTTATGGATCTTTTGAGTGTTTTTATTTTTTTATTTATCTGTACTTTTATGTTGCAAAATTATGTAACATTTTACAGCTTTAATACAGTATATGTATTGATACTGATCTTATTCTTGACATAACCTATATTTTCATTTTTAATTTCTCAACCACCTTGTCCTTTTCTTTAAAACATTGGAGGTGACATGTTGAATTCACTATAAAGTGATAGAAAAAGTCTACATTCTGATTTGGAATGTTATGATCTAACTTGTGGTATTTCATTTTTTTTTTCACCATAATGAAGTCCTAGGTAAAAAAGTAAATATCCTTTCCATCATGTCATTTATCTACTTTGAAATGAATTCAGTCTTTTTTTTTTTTTAATTCGGTCATAATAGAAATAAAACTAGTTTATTTCCATTTTACCTTAAATGGAAGCTATATTAATTATCTTAGTTGGTTTTGTTTAACAGAACATGGGCTTTAAAGTTAGCATACCACTTATTAACTGTGTGCTTTTGGGGGAATAAAAGGTTAATATTTCTGTATCTCTATATGGGATAATTAAGTACTTAGTATTGTTGTGAAGATTACATCAAGTAACATAAAATGCTTAGCATAATGGCAGCATATAGTAGGTTTTCAACAAATGTTCTGTTTTCATCCACCCTCCTCCAAACTGGGATATATGTTCATTTGTGTCTCCAAAAAAAAACATTCTCTGTGATGCTTATAAAGTGAAGGCTAAGTTACAAATAGGTCTACTTACCTGTTTCAAAAGCCTTTCATTTAAAAAAATCTTTTTCACGCTGCCTTTTTACTAGGTCTTCATCAACTACAACGAGCAGCAAGAGAGTCAATAAGAGAAAGTTTATCCCACCAGCCTTCTCAAATATCAACACAAAATTTGAACTACTCAGTATGGAAGCAACATTGAAATTGGCTAGTGAGTTAATTCAGGCGCACAAGTTAAACAAGGATCAAGCCGCAGCTCTAATTCAGATAGCTCAAATGATGGCATCACACCAGAGTGCTGAAGAAGCGAAGAAACTGGCAATTCATACCCTCCCTATCACGATCATACACGGTAGGAAGCAGGAAAGAAAACAGTTCTAATAGTAAATACATTGTTATATAAGCTTGTGTCACTCAATCTGCACCTTTGTAATTTCCTAGTCAAACAAGATTCCAGAATAACTCAATAGATTTTTTCAAACCTGAACCCCCTTTAGTATCTTTCTCTCTAGATTAAGTGATTTTCTCTTAACCCTCCTCCCTCTCTCTTACTGTTTCTTTCCCCCCATTAGATCAGTCACTGAGATGTCCCTTCTAGTTTCCTCCTATTTTTCATACTGATATTTCATTTTCACTTCATATTTTCAATCCTCTCCCACTCATTTGTACCCAATCAATCCAGGCCTTTAACATACCTCCATAACGCCTAGTTAGTGAGAGTGTGGGCTCTCTTAGCTTTAATTCCCTCCTCTGTAAAATAAAGTCTGATAATAGCATGTGTCTCATAGGTTTGGGGGATCAAATGTTAACACAGATAAAGAGCTCAGAATGGTACTTGGCATATAGGAGGCACTTAGTAAAGTTAGCGTGAATTAGTTGTCATGATCTCAGACAGCTTTCTAATTGATCTATCTTTAGTTTTTCCTTTCTTCATATTTTCACTCAAGTTGTTGTTCAGTCGCTAAGTTGTATCCAACTCTTTGCAAGCCCATGAACTGCAACAAGCCAGGCTTCACTCAAGTAGTTTTTCTTAAAAAAAAAAAATCTGATTAAGTCAGTTCCGTTGCTTAAAATTCTTCATTGATTTCCATTGGCCTTTAAAATATAATTCAAACTTTTAGCCTTAGCAAGCAAAACTCTTTGTGATTTATCCCCTTGTATCTTTGTCAGACCACCTTCTCTCTTGCCTTTTTGCTACAGGCCATAAAGAAATACTTACCGGCTTCATGCTTTGTCACATCTCTGCCTGGAATGATCCTTTCCTTAAGAG
This sequence comes from Neotragus pygmaeus, assembly GCA_006410875.1. NCBI lineage: Eukaryota > Metazoa > Chordata > Mammalia > Artiodactyla > Bovidae > Neotragus > Neotragus pygmaeus. The sequence continues at coordinate 471,835 of SJYV01013874.1, forward strand.
TTGGGATATCTTACCCCGGAAGACTTAGTTCTCTTATTCTTTTTATTTTTAGGAAGCGTTCCCGTCTCCACCAAAGGAAAGAGAGATGTTCTTTCTCTGATCCCAATAGTGTTACTTAACCGTATTGTTTTATCATTGTTCTTTACTTGTCTATCTTCCTAAGTAGACTGTGGTCTCGTTAAATGTGAAAGTCTTTTGATTATCTATACATTTACTCCTTGTGCTAATTAATTAAACACATGGTGGGCACACAATATTTTAAAATAAATTAATTAAGTGAAGGCAAGAGAGAGAAATGGATGGATGAGATATTTCTTGTGCTTTTCAGAAATTTATTTACGATATTGCCTTTACTTTTCTTCCCCCCCTTCAAAATAATTAGGCGTTTTCGGAGCAGGAAAGAGTTACTTGCTGGCCGTGGTGATTTTGTTTTTTGTGCAACTATTTGAAAAATGTGAAGCTCTTACAGTTGGAAATGCAAGACCATGGAAACTTCTAATTTCTTCTTCTACTAACGTAGCTGTTGATAGAGTGCTTCTTGGGTAGGTAGGACAGGTGTATTTAAGTGACTAATGTTTTAGGTTGCTGTTGAGAGGTAGTCTACCATGGGCCCTGAATGTCCATGCACATTTGTGCTGCGCATGCCGGACAGGCAAGGCCTTTGTCTCTGACTCAAGAACCAGAGTCCATGAAACAGAAGAGGCTGACTTAATAGTTTGTAAGTAGGATAAAATACATATGAAACCTGACAGTTTTGACACAGGATGGGATACTCATGTAAAAATCTAGCCAAGGACATATGTTGTTGGGGGAGGCAATCCACCATGCATTCCCTGACCACTCTAACCCAACACATTTTTCCCGGTTGTGTTTGCAGTAAGCAACCTTGACTGATGATGTGATATCTCCCTCCAGGACCACCAGCAGAGTTACTGATTTCTTGTTACAAAAATAGTGGATGTCCAAGCTCAGTGTTCCTTCCCTACAGTTCAGTCCTCTGCATTGCAGGAGTCCGTCTGCATTCTCTGTGTCTCTTCATACGACTTGGGGACCACAGGAAACCACTGTAGATACGTTAGTGCTTATGCTGCTTCCTATGCCATGAGTAAAAGTCCTTTGTCTCTGACCCAGGAGCTTAGGGTGGCTACTTTGAAAGTAGGCTAAAATTGCAGAACCAAGTTACAGGTTATTCTCTTGTCTACCTTCCTGTATGAACACATAATAGTAAAATAGCTGAACAGTTTGATTAAATTATGTTTTGGTTTCAATAAGAGGGATCCACCTTTAGTTTTACCTTTATCCCATCCTTGTGCCAAAATCATCAGGTTTCGTATGTGATTTTTTTCCTTGTTGCTGTTGTTTAGTTACTAAATCATATCCAACCCTTTATGGCCTCATGGACTGTAGCCCACCAGGCTCCTCTGTCTATGGGATTTTCCAGGCAAGAATACTGGAGTGGGTTGCCATTTCTTTCTCCAGGGGATCTTCCTGATCCATTCTTCCAGGGGTTTAACCCAGGGATTAAACCCATGTCTCCTGCATTGACAGGCAGATTCTTTACTACTGAGCCACCAGGGAAGCTTGATCTTTTTCCTACTTAAAAACTAAAAGGTTAGCCTCTTGCTGTTTCATGGAAGCAATAGTGTAATCTGTTATACAGGGTAAAATTGCTGTGTAAGATTTTTTAAAAATGCAAAGAAGGTATTACATAATGTTTTACCTGTATTCCAATGTTTAATGATCTGAATTTCAACATAAATGATAAAGTTTGATTATGAAAAATAATCCATTATTTATAAGTATAGCTTTTTAAAAAATTAACTTTCATAATTGCATTAGGTAATGGGTATAGTAGAAAACATGCAGACCTAATGTTTTATTACATTTCTTTACAGACTTTCAATACATATACACATATTCATTTTGTTTTCCAAACTTAGTTTTCAACAGTATATACTGTTTGTTTTATGTCCTGCTTTTTTTACTCAAAGATTATTTCTTTATGGTATTAAATCTTAGAAACCAAAATTTTCATAGCTCTATTTTTTAAATTTAAATTTATTTATTCTAATTGGAGGCTAATTACTTTACAATATTGTATTGGTTCTGCCACACATCAACATGAATCCACCACGGGCATACACGTGTTCCCCTTCCTGAACCCCCCTCCCACTTCCATCCCCATAGCTCTATTNAGGCTAATTACTTTACAATATTGTATTGGTTCTGCCACACATCAACATGAATCCACCACGGGCATACACGTGTTCCCCTTCCTGAACCCCCCTCCCACTTCCATCCCCATAGCTCTATTATATGCCATGATTTTTGATCTATAAACAATTACTATAAACAATTTTTGATCAGTAAGGTCTTTCCAAGCTTTTGCTATTATAAATAATATTGTAACCAAGATCCTTAAACATAAATCTTTGTTTCCATTTCTGATTCTTTTTTGAGGACAAACCTAGGCCTAGAACAGAAGATATGAACATTTTAAAGCTTCTTGATATACTTTGTAAGATTGTCCTCTAGGCAAGTTCTACCTGTGTGTACTATTCCAAGTAATCTAAAACAGTGGCTGAGGATATTTTTTGACTCGGGATAATGAGCAGTAACTTGGGGACAAACTAGAAAGAACTTTAGATTGCTTAGCTTGAGATAAAAATTTAAGTCTGATCTGTTTAGAAGAGAAAAATCAAGAAGCTAGAAGAGTGAGGACTGACTATGAAAAGTAACAAAAAACATAGAAGAGATTCTTTAATGCTTAAGCCTCTGATGAGGGCCTGAGGAATGTGGACTGCAGTTAGGATCTGTATCTATCCCAACTGCGTGTAAGCTGGACCCAGACATTTCTTCACACTGAACTGACATTTAGCTATGTACTTGGATAATGGATTCAACCGCAATGGACAGAATAGGATGAAGAATTTCTTGAGAAGAAATAAAATATTTTTTGCCCCATGATATGATGAGGATATTACACTGTTCTCATAGAATTAACTAACACACTTACATTGAAAAATATATATAAACTAGTTTTTCAGACTGAAAAATAGCTACTATCCAAAATAAAAACTTAAAAAATGCAAAACCTGAAGTCTATTCATATATTGATTGACATTAAACAAATTGCTTCAGGATTATCTAGGAAAACGACATTTGGAGAGCCATAGTTTCTTTCGTTTCCCAGTTCTTTATCCCCCATTTGAGGTGATAGATGTTTCAGAAGTCTGGATGTTCAGTGAGTCCCTCCTCTGTTCCTCACATACAGCAGGAGCGGTAAGATATGAGAGAAGGAAGGGAGAGGGCTGCTGCTGCACAGAGCCCTTACTAGGGGGGTCACGGATGTGGAAGAACAGTCACCCATATCTTTTGGAGGTAGACAGACTTGCTTGCCCAGGTTTGATTTATGATCGCCTCACTTATCAGCCATGTGGCCTGACTTAGCAAAATACCCGGCTTAAAGCTCTGAGTTTCAGTTCCTCATCTGTAAGATGAGATATCATGCAGAGCTGTAAGGAGTATTAAATTATCAAGGCAAGGTATATAAGAGGCTAATAACACTCTTCCCACTAAATCTTGATGATAAATATATGGTAGCTGTTGCTTTCCATGATGGCTTTAGGGCAGTTGTCTTTTTTGTTTATTTTTGTGGGGTGTTTTTTTCTTTTGGCCATGCCATGCGGCTTGTAGGATCTTCTATAATTCCTCAACCAGGGATGGAACTGGGCCACAGCAGTGAGAGAACAAAGTCTGGACCAGTAGATTGTCAGGGAGTCCCTAGGGCAATTTTATTTGTGATAAATTCTAACATCAGTATTAACATTTCATGAGCCCTCAACATACGATAATACATATTTAAAAAAATTATCTGAAACACATTTTATAAAAAGTTTTTCAGCTACATTGCCTTTGAGTTTAGGCATTTCACATTAAACTACATAACTATAAAATATATTGTTATACAAAGTTATTTTAATAATGTGTATATTATATGANTTGGAAGAAAAGTTATGACCAACCTAGATAGTATATTCAAAAGCAGAGACATTACTTTGCCGACTAAGGTCCGTCTAGTCAAGGCTATGGTTTTTCCTGTGGTCATGTATGGGTGTCAGAGTTGGACTGTGAAGAAGGCTGAGCGCCAAAGAATTGATGCTTTTGAACTGTGGTGTTGGAGAAGACTCTTGAGAGTCCCTTGGACTGCAAGGAGATCCAACCAGTCCATTCTGAAGGAGATCAACCCTGGGATTTCTTTGAAAGGAATGATGCTAAAGCTGAAACTCCAGTACTTTGGCCACCTCATGTGAAGAGTTGGCTCACTGGAAAAGACTCTGATGCTGGGAGGGACTGGGGGCAGGAGGAGAAGGGGATGACCGAGGATGAGCTGGCTGGATGGCATCACGGACTCGATGGACGTGAGACTGAATGAACTCCGAGAGATGGTAATGAACAGGGAGGCCTGGCGTGCTGTGATTCATGAGGTCGCAAAGAGTCAGACAACTGAGCGACTGAACTGAATATATTGCTTCAGTCTTTTTTCTATGCTTATAGTCTATATTTATGTATGCAAATAAGTTAAACCATTTGTATGATTTTTAGCCATTATTAACAAAGGAACATTTACTTATCCTTCATGGAAAATAGCAAGGGCTTGATTATAATTAATATCAATGAAATATTTGTGTTTACCAATTACAAACTCATGGCTCAAGTCACTCAATATTTATTTTAAAGATGCAGGACTTCCATGGTGGTCCAATGGTTGAGAATCTGCCTTGCAGTGCAGGAGACATGGGTTCAACCCCTGGTCATGGAACTAAGATGCCACATTGCACAGGGCAACTAAGCCCGCACTGTACACCTAGAGAGCCTGCAAGCTCTAGAGCCTGTGTGCTGCAGTAGGAATACATTGCCACAATAGGAATAATATGCCACAATATAGTTCCAGCACAGTGAAAAAAAAGATGTAGAAAATTGCTCGCTGGAATTACTTCACTATGAAAAATGACCCAGTCTACCTCTATGAGACTCTTCTTTTGTTTGGGAGAAAATGAATCTAACAAACAAAAGTTGTAATTCTCTAAGCCTTGTCCACAAAGTGTTAATGTTTACAACAGCAGGTGCTCTTTAAATGTAAATGAAAGCTGTAACTTGAGTTCCAGGTGATACACAACTGGATAGGAGACACCCCAGAAATCACCCATTGCCTGCTGCAGACCCCTGTGAGCTCTGCGTGCCTTCAGTAGGTTAACTAGGACAGAGACCCAGGCCTGGAGATAGTGTGTGAGATGCCACCTGCAGGCGCATCAGCTGGGTGCCTCAGCTGAGCTCTGCATCACCGTCTGGGAAAATAGGAGTGGAGAGAAGCCTTTAGCGATCTGTCATTACCCTAAACGGGCCTCACTGAGCCAGAAGTTACTATCCTACCCTGGAACTGTGTGTCTTACAACCGGAAGAAAAGGAATAACCTTAATGGGCCAGTTTACTCCCAGGCTCTCTTGAGAATTCAAACTTGAGCACCACATGATGTCAATAATATGAACAACAAAGGAGCCATATTTTCATGATGTGAAAAGATGGCAGAACAGAAGGACTTTGAGCTCTTCTCTCATGAGCACACCAAAATCACAACTGACTGATGAACGACCATAAAAAGTGGAACCTAGGAATAACAAAAATATTCTACATCCAAAGACATAATGAAGAAACTCAACAAGATTTTATTTGATATAATCAAATCCCAAACACTCCAGGTGGGCAAGCTGCAAACTGGAGAACAATTGTATTACACAAGTTCTTCCACAGGAGTGAGGGTTCTGAGTCCCACATCAGGCCTGAGGGTCTGGCATCAAGAGGAGGAGTCTCTAGAGCATTTGGTTTTGGCGTCTAGCAGGGCTTGAGTGCGGGAGCTCCACTCTTGGAGGGCACACAGTTTCATGTGCACCAGGACCCTAGGCAAAAGTCGTAACTTCATAGGAGTCTGGGCCAGATCTACCTGCTGGTCGTAGAGGGTCTCCGGGGGTGGTGTACGGCAGCTGTGGTGCACTGTGGAGCTCACCAGTGACAGAGGTACTGGGGAGCATCCACTGATGTGAACGGTACTGGAGGTTGCCATTTGGGGATCAAGACCTGGCCCCACCCAACAGCCTGTAGGCTCCAGTGCTGGGACATCTTAGGCCGAACAACAAACAGGGTAGGAATACAGCCACATCCATCCGCAGTCAAGCTGCCTAATGATTTCCTGAGCCCATAGCCACCCCTAGACACATCCCCTGACATGGCCCTGTCCACCAGAGGGCCAAGACCCAGCTCTACTCATCAGTGGACAGGCACCAGCCCCTCCCATCAGGATGCCTGCACAAGCCTCCAGACCAGCCTTATCCACCAGTGGGCAGAAACCAGAAGTAAGAAAACTAAGATCCTGCAGCCTGTGGAACTAAATCTGCAGATGCAGATCAGACCTACCCTGGGACCAGCTAGTTCCTGGCCCTTGCTAGGACACATAGGACATCCCCCACAGATGGCCACTTATCCAAGGTTGAGAAACATAATTAACCTTCCACATATAAAAAATACAGATATAAATGGACGAAATGAGACAGCAAAGGAGTATTTTCCAAATGAAGGAACAAGATAAAACCCCAGAACAACTAAGTGACATGAAGATAAGCAGTTACCTGAGAGCTCAGAGTAATAATCATGAAGATGTTCGAAGAACTGGGAAAAAGAATGGATGCACAGAGCAAGAAGCTACAGAAAGTTTTTAACAAAGTCAGAAAATAACAAAGAACAACCAGAGTTGAAGAATACAGTAACTGAAATGAGAATCACACTAGAAGTAAACAATAGCAGAATATATGAGGCAGAACAGATAAGTGAGCTGGAAGATAGAATGGTGGAAATCACTGCCCTGGAACAGAATAAAAAGAATGAAAAGAAATTGCGACAGTTTAAGAGACCTCTGGGACAACGTCCTGCACTCTGAAAACTCTAAGATGCTGATGAAAAAAATCAAAGATGATACAAGCAGATGGAAAGATATACTGTGTTCTTGGGTTAGAAGAATTAATATTGTCAAAATGACTATACTACCCAAAGCAATCTACAAATTCAATGCAACTCCTATCAAATTACCAATGGCATTTTTCACAGAACATTAAAAAAAAAATTTGTATGGAAACACAAAAGACCCTAAATAGTCAAAGCAATCTTAAGAAAGAAAAACAGCTAGGGGAATCAGGCTCCCAGACTATAGACTATACTACAAAGCTACAGGAATCAAAACAATGTCATACTGGCACAAAAACAGATATATTGATCAATGGAACAGGATAAAAATCCCAGGGATAAAACCAATGCTCAATTAACCTATGACAAAGGCAAGAATACAGAATGGAGAAAAGAGAGTCTCTTCAGTGAGTGGTGCTGGGAAAACTCAACAGCTACATGTAAAAGAATGAAATTAGAACATTCTCTAACATCATATACTCAAAGTAAATTAAAGACCTAAATGTAAAACTGGATACTATAAAATTCTTAGAAGAAAACACAGGCAGAACACTCTTTGACACATAAATCGTGGCAATGTCTTTTTGGATCCACCACCCAGAGCAATGGAAATTAAATGAGAAGAAATAAGAGCTTTTTTGCACAGCAAAGTAAAACATGAACAAAATAAAAAGACAACTTACAGAATGGGAAAAAATATCTGCAGACAATACTACTGACAAGGGATTAATCTCTGAGATATACAAATAACCCTATAGCTCAATACCCAAAATACAAACAACCTAATCAAAAAACGGGCAGAAGATCTACATAGATTATTTATCCAAAAAAGGCATACAGATGGCCAACAGACACTTGAAAAAATGTTCAACGTCACTTATTATTAGAAAAATGCAAATCTAAACCACAATGAGCTATCACTTTATACCAGTCAGGATGGCTATCATCAGAAAGTCTACAAATAATTAATGCTGGAGAGCATGTGGAGAAAAAGGACATTCTACATGGTTGGTGGGAATGTAAAAAAGCTAAAAGTAGAGTCACCACATGATCCTGCAATCCCACTCCTGGCCATATATCCAGAGAGAGCCATGGTTCGAAGGATACGTGCACCCCAGGATTCACTGCAGTACCATCTACAAAAGCCGAGACATGGAAGCAACCTAAGTCCCTGATGGCAGATGAATGGATGAAGAAGATGTGGTATACTTATATAATGAATATTACTCAGCCATAAAAAATAATAAGAATGTTCTCTAAATTTTTATTTATAAAAAAGTCTGTGCGTCATAGAATGAAACAATCCAATTTCTAGACTGAAATCCACTCATCGATTGCCTTTGCTTTATACAGGCATTTGGGTATATGTGTTAGGTTTTTTCCAAGATTCTTTTACAAACACCACATTGATCCCTAGGGAGGAGAACAAGTAGTTTCCCCACTTTATAAATGATAAAGCCAACAGAGAAACTGAAGTGATCCATCTAATCGACCATAAGTAGTACAAGACAGGGCTAGAACCCAGACTAATCCAACTGAGGCTCTTCTACTACACTGCACTGCCTGAGTGTTAAGTCACTCACTTGATCAAACTGTGAAAGACTGCAACCAAAGATTCCACAATCCTCTCTGATTGAACCAGACTGATTTGCTGTTAATTTAACTTGGTTAATTTATATGCAACACTTTAGTAATAATTTGTTTGAACAATCTATACCTTCCTGGTAAATAAACTTTGCTAGAAAAATGGGATTGTTGATTTTTCTTTGAAGTTCTTGAAGGTCTACATTTGCTACTAGAAGATCTGTTTGGATATAATGGAAGAAAAACTGATTTATCAACAAAAAGATAGTAATGTGACTGAGCTGGTGATTTTTATTATCAAAAGTTAATGAAAAACTAATAATTATGATTCATATTCTGCTCCACTCTGCAGCGAACCCCTATCCTTAGAAACATATGTTTCAATATTTGAGTTACTTGTGAAAAATCAGAAGTTAAAAGCTGAGATTATGAAGCTGAGCTTAAAACTTCAAGATAAAACATAACTATTGGTACAGTTCTTTAATATTTGAACAAAAAGAATGTTTGATTTGGAGATGCCAAAGCAAACCCCACATGCTTCATGCTCTTCTTGACTACAGTTTAAAGACAGCTGTGAAATAGCTTTATACTAATTTGATTTTTTTATATTAAATAAGAATGAAATGGAAATTGGTGATTTTCTCGACAGATATTGGACCCTGAAAATTAAATAATTGCTCTAAAAGCATTAGCTCAACACTGATTTGAAATGCCTGCTTTGTAATTAGTCTTGAGTGAAATGTATGTTTAGTTCAAGTTGTGTTTTTTGGTTCATATTAGTATGATTTGATTATAAAGTAAAGGAAAAATACAATCCAAATATCACTGCAAGCCTTTGAATTCCTTTCATCCTAAAACACCAGTTATACTGATTTTTAAAAAACTCTTCTATTAGTCTCTTAATTATTGATATTCTTTACTATTTTACTTTCTAACTGAGCAAATCTGGTCTTGGTAATGTAGTAAATGAAGGTCTGCGTGTGTGTGTGTGTGTGTGTGTGTGTGTATGAAAATTAAGAAGCAGTCAACTCGCAGGTTAAAGAATTAGTGGAGAAGACTTCCTAAGTGAGTTTTAAGGTAACAATTGCTTATTAAAACAAAACCTTCAAGTCCATTGATTTTATTGGCTGAATGAAGATGGATTTGTAGATTCTTAGAACAGAACAGATTCTTTGGCTCAACTGAAGTCAGTGCATTCACTAAGCATCTGCTCTGTGGCTGGTCTGTGTTACATGGAGAGCAGCCTGGTTCATTCTGGAACAGACATGTGCAGCTTGTTTTATTTGTCAGCCCAGGCATGAAGAATAGGTGAACCCGTTACATATCACTCTACCCCTATATGGGGCAAGCTACAGCTCTCCTAATAGAGAAACTGAGTGGAATCCTGGAAGTAAGAAAACTGGGCTTTTGGGGGGCCTAATTTTGGAATATATACTTCTAAATAAACCAACAAGGCCATGATGTATTGGGAGCTCAGATACACCTGAGCTCAGGTTCCCTGTATCCTCAGGTTTCTTATGATAGAGTCAGTATCAGCGTTTCACACTTTGGGTTTTGAGGCTGAGGCCAGACACTGAGGACAAGTAAGGCAGCGAGAAGTAGGAAGCGGGATGGCTATATGGCTATACGTGGTGAGGAAGACACATACATGGTTGACAAATTCTGAGGCATGAAAAAATTCCAGGTCTTTCAACACAGTTGTGTGCGTGTGTAAAACCAAATGACACCTCCTGCTGGTCTTTGACTTCTTTTAACTATAACAGGCCCTATCCAGTGTTTTGAATGCATAATGATAATCTGGACCCACATGGTGACATCACCTGAGTCAGGGTAATTGCTGAGTCTAGATATTGTATGTGACCTGCTTTTCTGTGCTGGCATACTTTATAAGCAAGCTGACTGAATATAAAGAGTCAAGGACAAAATAGATGACATTGCAAAGAAACTACACATATAACTTTAGTGCCAATGGCTGTTCAGAATGCTATTTTGCATTTATAATTTGGGATCAGCACCATCACAGGAGATGCTAAGTGTTTAGACAATATAATCAAGTGATCTGCTTTTCTTTTCTTTGATTACCTTCTTATTAAGCATTTTTTCCTATATTTCAAAACAAACCAAATAGGATGTTTCTCTTGCCATCTTCTACTGGGTCATTTATGTACCTAAGCACATATAACTTGAAGGAGACCTTCATATGCTAAGCATGACAACCTTATTTTGTGTTGTCTATATTCATCATAGCACATCTATTGCCTTTTCCTTGTTTTTTAGTTTTATTTATATATTTTTAATAGATAATAGCATATGTGTGCGGTCAATATTCAAGAGGAACTGAAGGGAAGAGAGTGAAAAGTCTCCCTCCATCCTGTGTCCCCAGCTACCTAGCTCTCATCCCCAGAGTCAACTGATACCATATTTCCTTCAAGAGACAGTTAACTAACAAGGAGGTCCACACATATAAATGGTCTCCCCTTTTACATGGTCGCCTACCGTGCTGCAGCCCACGGGGTTGCCAAGAGTCGGACACGACTGGGCAACGGAACAAGAAACGACAGCTACCACACACAGCTTCCAGTACCTGGCCTTTTTCAGTAAACAGCATATCTTACAGTTATTCCATGTTGTCTATACTTTTTAAAAATTGCCTGAGATTTGTCATCACCTAAATTACTTCAACATGTCGCTGACCACAACCTCACGCTCACTTCACCTCCACACACTTGCCAGCTCCACCAACATCTCTCATCTCCTGACTCCTTACTGTTCTACCAGGCTCCCTTTACCTTTTCCCGTCTGTCAAGACACCATTGTGTTTAATCACTCTCAACAGTCCTGATGCCTTGTCTCTTTGCTGCAGGTTCTTCCAGGGATTAGTCCAAGCATTCTCTTCCATTTTCTTACACCTGGGCAGCAGGGTGCTGGAGAGAAAATTATACTAACGTGCAAGTGTTGCCACAATACATTTATGATAACTGATCTCACAGGTCCCATAGGCCCAGAAATTATGCATCCTTAATAAGCGCCTCAGCTCATGGTTTCTAGTCGCTTTTCCCACCAAAATGATTTTTCTCTAACATGCAAAATCCTATGAATTCAATCAATCCCTCCCCCACGTGAGGTAACTGCTAATTTACTCTGTCACCATAGATCAGTTCTGCCTGCCTTAAAAGTTCATGTAAATTGAACCAGTGTCTACTCTTTTGAGTCTTTTTACTCAGCATGTTTTCAGGTGTATCCATGTTATTACATGGATCAGCAGTTCATTCCTTTTAATTTGAACATATTCTGTTGTATGAATTTTGTTATTTTAAATCTGTTCCCCAGTTCTTCACTTCTGAGATACTTTCGTCTTCTCCAGTTTCTCTGTTCTCTCTGAGATTCCTATTAGTCAGCTGATAGACTCCTGGAATGATGAGTATCTTATCCTTACTGCTGTTTATATCTTTGACTTTTTCTGTACTCTAGGAGATTCCTTTGAATTTATTTTTTTGCTTTTAAATTAAAAAGACTTTATTGAAGCTGCAGTCCATGGGGTTGCAAAGAGTCGGACACGACTGAGCGACTGACCAACAGGCTGACTGTGGGTCTGTTTCCTTTGCAAGAGGTAGTTCCTGTTTCCCCAGTTTTCATGAGGTATCAGCCACACGTATAAGCTTTTAGGAAAGTACTCCAGAAAATGTTGCCTCCTTTGGCTACTTAGTGAAACCTAAAAATATAGGGAAAAACTAAATGAAGAAAAAACTGCAAAAGAAATTATTCCCTTAAAAGACAGTTTTGGACTTCCCTGGTAGTCCAGTGGTTAAGAATCTGCCTGCCAATGCAGGATACACAGGTTTGATCCTCGGTCTGGGAATGTGCTCCATTCCACATGCCATGGAGCAACTAAGCCTGTGCACCACAGCTACTGAATCCAAGCTCTAGAGCCTTCGAGCCATAACTACTGAAGCCCATGCACCTAAAGCCTGTGCTCCACAAGAGAAGCCACGCAATGAGAAGCCATGCGCTGCAACAAAGAATAAGCCCCACTCGTTGTAACCAGAGAAAGCCCAAGTGCAGCAAAGACCCAATGCCGCCAATAAGTAAAAAACACACTAATTCCCTTTGAAAAAAAGTTTTGCCAAGAGCACTGTTACTGATCTGCACAGCTTTGGCACAGCCATGAAGTACATGCCGTCTGATCCATATTAATGAATAAAGAGGAGGAAATGAAAAAAGTGAGAGTCCTCATGCCTTGTTGACCTCAATTTTGACTTAGCTTTCCTACAATGATTAAATTCACTGTATGTTCTATAGGTGCAGTTTTATTTCTTCTTAAATACTGAATTAGAACTTTCCAGCTGCCAGCAAATTGTGATTAAGATCACATCAAGGTATTCTTTCCTGGCCCAGCATGTGGAACCAAGGAATGCATTACTGACTTCTGATTAGACTGTCTGCATATGTTTTCATTATTATTTTAAAATTCTGTACGGCATATTTTTACTTCATCCCTATTTTGTGAGGAAAAGAAAAACACTTGGGATAAGAGGAAAGGGAAAGGCTGTTATTTTAATACCATGTTACTTCATAATTAGCTTATTTCAAACAAAGGGATTGTTTTCAGGTATCAGCACAGGGAAAAGTGAGCACTGTTGATGCCAGTTTCTCGAGACTGAGGATGAAAGTAAGATTCAGAACAAAAATCCAAAATACCATGTGATTCTTTGGGAGTAGCCAGCAACTTAAGGAACAATGCACTCAGCCCCAAAACAATGTCCTCGAGCCTCCAGGACTCGTTTTCTGAGAAACAGTGGTCTCAAATCCAGCACAACTCAAATAATTGGTATAAGAGCAGTGGTCACTAGGTTCACAGAAATATTAAAGCTGCACTTCCCTCTAATTTTTAGTGACACAGATTCTCTACAGCTGGGAAATTTTTTAAAAGGGAAAAGCTCTATTCGAGTTATGGCAGTAATAAGAGTTCAAGTGTGGGTTAATACTGACATAAAGTTTAAGTTTCTATTTCTAGCCTGTTTTTTTTTTTTTTTTTTTT
>SJYV01013874.1:485555-496327 GCA_006410875.1 Neotragus pygmaeus
TTTTTTTTTTTTTTTTTCAGAATTTCTTAGTAAACATTTACCATGAAAATATCTCTTGATTTTTCTGCACAATATTGCATTGTGGGGTTATTCTTTCTTTTCCTTCAAGAGAAAATGAACTCTCAAATCCTCAAAAGTAAAAACCCCGGAGAAAAAGAGAATTTTGCTGAGAAGAATGCCAAGAATTATCCTCTTGCAAATCCTTTCCTTTCTCTTACTCCAAGCCCTGCTGTCTCTTGCACTGACAATAATACAACATAGTTTCAGTGTGGTGATTGCTGCTTTAAAAATGCAGAGTTAAACAGAAACCCACAATAGCTTCCCTTGGGGCAAAGATGGTTTCTGTCAACAGAGAAAGCCCAATACCTAAAAGCATAGGTAAGCAAAATTCAGAATTAAACATTTTCTGGATCCTGATTATTTTAAAAACAGAAGATTTAGATGCCGTATATTCAAGCACAGAATAACAGAAGAGGCAAGTTTTTAATCACCTCTGAGGACTGGTCAAGAAACACATTTAAGAAAGATTTAAACACAAGTAATTTCCTGTTAGCAAATAATATTAAATAAGAGAATTATTACTTTGAGACATTGGTAAAAAATCTTTCTTTAGAAATTCATCAAGTCCCTGGGATCTCATCTCTCTGGGAAAATTAGACGTGATTTGCCCAGAATAGAGAAAATAATAGCATTGAGAAGCTTTTCTTTCTCTGTGAAACCCCGGGAACTGTGAGTTAACAAAAATTAAAATTTGAGAGAGCAGTATGGAAATACATACATTACCATATGTAAAATATATAGCCAGTGGGAATTTACCGTGTAACACAGGGAGCTCAACCCAAGTGCTTCGTGATGGCTTAGAGGCTAGGATGGGATGGAGATAGGAGGGAGGCTTAAGGAGGGGACATATGTACACCTGTAGCTGATTCACGATGTAGGGCAGAAATCAGCACAATATTGTGAAGCAAGTGTCTTCCCCCCAAAATTGTTTTTTTAATTAGCACTGAATGTTTCTCTTCCATACAACATTTCCATCATAGTCCAAGATCAAGTTTTAAATGTTTGTGGAAAAAAAAAATTACAATATCCTGTGTTTGTGCTCAGTCCTGTCCTACTCTTGGGGACCTGATGGACTGTAGCCTGCCAGGTTCCTCTGTCCATGGAATTTTCCAGGCAAGAATACTGGAGGGGTTGCCATTTCCTGCTCCGGGGAATCTTCCAGACCTGGGGATCAAACTTGAATCTTTGCATCTCTTGCACTGGCAGGAAGATTCTTTACCAGGGAAGCCTTTTCCAGCATTCTTTACCTGGGCAGCCCTACAATATCCCATGTTAACCCAAAGGGTCCAACTTCTAGGGCTTTAACTATAACTGTGAGCAAGTTCTATGATATAACTCCCCCTACTTCAGACATCTCTGATCTGAAATTTACTCCCAATCTTTAATAATAAGAATAGAAAAGACAGAGGCACTTTGTAGAAGGCCAGTGTTGTTGTTGTTTAATAACAATTTCTGATTATAAATGTTCCAAAATTTACTCGGAAAACACAAAAAGAGAAAAGTTAAATTACCAATAACAAAAAGATAGCCACTACAAATAATTTTGTCCAGGATGTATACATATCATATGTATTAGGGTCACACTAAGCATTATATAGAAATTAAAAAAAATTAAACATCCAAGCTTCCCTGGGGGCTCAGTGGTAAAGAATCCGTCTGCCAATGCAGGAGACATGGGTTCGATCCCTTGTCCAGGAAGATCCCACATGCTGCAGAGTAACTAAGCCTGTAAGCCGCAACTATTGAGCCTGTGCTTTAGAGCCCTCCTGGGGTTGTGAAGTAGGGCTTCACAACTACTGAAGCCCTGCAACCTAGAGTCCATACTCAGCAACAAGAAAAGCCACCACCACGCCAGGACTGGCACCACAACTAGAGAGTAGCCCCAGCTCGCAGCCCCAAGAGAAAAGCCTGCACAGCAAGGAGGATTCAGCACAGCCAAAAAATAAAACTTAAAAACAAAATATCAACCAGAAATGTGATCTTAAACTCTGCATGACATTTTGGTATTGTGGCAGTATTGTATTTATTATGAGTCAATCTTACTCTTGGCAGATGTGGACAGCTCAAAAGATTCACAGGTACACTTGGCAAAGTACAATTTTGCCTGACAAAGTTAAGGACAAGCAAACTGAAGCAGGAATGCGATGAAGCAGGGGGGAAATCGGAGTTTGGGTGTCTGGATCCAGGGGATGAGGCCTAAAGCGACGGCACTTGGTGCCTCTCACATTCCTTCCCCAACATTTTACACACCCGACATCTAGCTGAAATGGGCACTGAACATCAATTTGAAAGAGAATAAAAAATATCTTGAAATGGCTGTAGGTGGGAGGAGAAATACTGATCCGTATAGATATAGTATTTTCCTTTTACTAATCTGGAGTCCAGGGCTTTCCCCCAAAGTCCTGAGTCTTGGCCTCACTTCTAGCTGCTAAATAGCTAAATCTCCACAACGAAAGTCTTGGGACCCAGGCCTGCTCGTCTCAAACTTGGCAGCCATCAGAACTACCGGGGGAGGCGTCTTACGCGTCTGTGTGTTTCGACTCGCAGAAGCACACCATCGACAATTTTGAGCCTGAAGGTTAGAAGTGGCCGAGCCTACGCGCTGGTAACCGGAGCCACAGGTGAAGGCCCCAGAGTGCATCCCAGGAGGAATGCGAAACGTCGCCCAGCCCCACGAGGTGAAGGCTCCTCCGCGGACCCCGCCAGAGGGCACCAGGGCCTCGCCGCGCGCAGCGGCCCCGCACCTGCGGCCAGACCTGCAGACGTTCAGGGGCCGCCCCCCAGGCCGCCGTGGGGCGTAGGGGGCGCCGCCTCCAAACCCAGCCGCTTTCCGGCTCCCTCGGCCAGCGCCCGAGCCTGAGATCCTGTTTTGTGTTTTGTTTTAAAAGCCTTCCCCGCCCCGGTACTGCTTGAAGGCGTAAATGAGAGGGTGGGAGGGGTGAGGGGGGAAATGGAGAAAAGAGGCGCGAGAGGACTGAATGCCTTCTTTAAATTACTGCTGACACCTCGGTTCCAGGCCCCTAAAATCTCAATCAACAATCCATTAGAACTCAACAGGAGTAAAACGAAATCCTCGTTTAAGTGTATTTATCCGATCTCCTTTCTCTCTTTCAAATGCTAAATCCATTTCAGCATATGCCCCCTTCTTTCTCTAGCCTTTCTCTCAAGACTGGCAGCCCATACCACTCTTGTAAATATGAAAGATGCTAATCATATGACATATCACGTCTCCGTCGGAGCCGGAATAAAGCCTTCAGATTTGGGATCATTGCCTCCAGACAACAGCTTCATCAGCCGGAAAGTTGGTTTTTTTCTCCTTTCCTTCAACTCTCAATCCCTTCTTTGTCTGGAGTAAAATGCAGCCGACTCGAGCCACCCAGGCCATATGGTTCACTCTGTATTTTCTTAGTTGAATTCTGAATTGTTTCTGTGACTTGCGAAAGTTTTTTTGGAAGTGCGTATAAAGACGTAGAAGAGCTGCCTGTGCAGGGAGCGCTACCGGGCGCGCCGCGGCCGCCCCCTCCCGGCCTGGAGCCCGGGCGGTTGGCTGCGCGGAAAGTGATGCCGGCCACTGCACGGTCGCGCGGCTAACACCCGCGGGCCGCAGCTGCCGGTTCGTTTGCTATGCGGACTCCGCGCCTCGCGGAGGGAATGAAATTTGGGGGGAAAGAAAAGATGAATTAATCACGTGCTAGGGTCGACCCCAAATGGTCTGTGTCCTAAAGTATCCTTTTGGATCCGTTAAAATAAAACATGGCCTGGCTCTCTTCCGACACTGTATTACATTACAATCTTATTGTCTCCCTAACACGGTTTTCTGACATGTGTTAACTTTTTCAATTTTTGTCTACCGATTTGAATGTAAGCTCTACGGGGGTAGGAATGGTGTCTATTTTGTGCAGCCGTTGTTCCCAGGGCTTGGTGCAGTGCTTGGCACACACTGGTTGCCAGTGTATGTATAAAGGAGGGATGACTGAATGAGTGCGTTAAGGAAGAAAGATGATAGTGTCCAAAGGAACAAATTACTTTCTTTGCTTAAGATTCGAATTTATTCATCCCAATTTGACCCTTTTAATTTATATCATCAACAAACAATAATTTCCAGAAGAGAATTCATTGTTTGGGAGGTTACGTTTTTCCTTAGTGGGAAGAGGAGAGGAGAGGGAAAAATCAGCTTTCAGATCTTTTTTCCATTGCTTTGAATGAGTTTTGTGTTTTTCAGGTTTGGGACTGTCCCTGCGAGAGAGCAGGCTGCCAAATTTCCTTTCTCTCTGTCTAACTCCTTACACAAACCCCAAAGAGTTCTTTCACCAAATCATTAAATTCTACAGAGGTGGCCAAGCTCGCACTGCTTTTCATGAAACGGAGAAAGAAAAGGGTCCTTGAAGTTTAGAAGATGCCCAAGGAAAACTCCTTGAATGACATCAAAAGAATGAGTTTCCATAGCTGTTGAAGCACGAGGGCCATGTATCCGCACAAAGAGGGACCGGGGCACCGGGACGGGCTCACAGCTCTGTCCCAGGACAATTGGGTCACTGAAATAGGGAATTAATTACCATTGGAGAGTGGGCAGCCCATTCACCACTGGCTGAGTTTTATTAAACGCCAATATAAATAACAAAACAACTCTTGTGGCTGCACTATTCCTACACGCCAAAGGAAGGATTATGCCGGGGATTAACATCTTAAAGTCTATGAGACTTTCTGACTCAAGGCTCGGAGCTGGTAATCGTGTTTGTCTCCTGGTTCAGCGATTAGTGCTCTCTTTCTTGCACTTTCCCCTGGATAGCCAATGTCCCTTTTTGCAGGCACAGAGGGGTGAGGGGGGCTCCTCTCCCTAGTGGGCCCCCAGCCCCCCATTCAAGCGCCGGCTGTTCTTTTCCTCTTACCTGAGGAAAACAATCAGAAAGCTGGAGGAGACTGGTCAAATCTCCTACAGTGACTTCTTTCCTCCGTGGGAAAGAAGAGGAGTGCTCGGGCAGCGGGTCGCCTACCGAGTGCAGAGAAGCCGGCCGGGGGCTGCCTCTCCGGAGCTGGTGGGAAGAGGGAAGAGAGGGCGCAAGAGGAAGGAAGCCTTTCAGCACCTGCGGGGTGGATTTCAGCACCATCAGGAAGGCCTCGTGCGTCCAGCTGGATTCCCTGAATGGTTGGCTTGGGACGCCAAAGCACCTTATACGGGTTTAGGGCAAGGGAATAAGGGTCCCGAGGGGGGGGGTTACGACCTTCTCTGCCTTGCACTTCCTCTTGTAGATTCCCCTGGCCGATCCCCAAATACGGAAGGGGGTGGGGCTGGCGCACTGAAGCTGCTGCGCACCATCCTAGCTCCGACCTCTGCAGGACTAGAGTGACAAACCCTCCCCCACAGGACTCGAGGGAGAGATCCAGGATGAGACAGAATTCCGGGGTCCAGTAAGAAGACGGGGAGGGAGTGGGTGATGAGTTTACACTGTTATTGTTCTTGACCTCCTTGCCTCCACAGAAGGGGACCCCCAAAGAATCCGAGCCCACTCTGCCTCCCAGCGCTTCACCATCTGCTCATCACTAGTAATGAACTCTGGCATGGCGAAGAGCCCTCCGCGGGGAAGGGCGGGGGAATACAAAGGGGGCTAACCATTTCCACTCGGTCTTCAACCACTCTGGAAACCGGAGTGTTTCTAGTCCCCAGCAAATAACTAAAGCTATTCAGGATTGACTTTTTCTTTCCATCTTTCCGCCTTTCGGATAGCTAACCGGGTGGATTAGGATTTAGGCTACAAAGCCATCCTTGGCAGACGCATCATCTAGTCCTTTTTAGCAGAGCAGAGCCCCTCCCTTTCCTTGCAGGCAGGACAGTTGGTTTACTGTGAACTGGGGGACTGGCTGGCTGGGGAGGCAACTTTTGCTCTTTCTGGGAAAAGGACCTATCTTCACACCCATCCCCCTCCTCCCCCCACATTCACCTGCAGCAGCAAAAGTATGGTAGGGTGACCATTTGTCCTCTTCGGCCACTTGTGAGGTCGAAGTGTGGATGGGGTGTGTGGATGGGCCCCACAGCAACACCGACCCTAAACTTTAGGGCTCTTGGGTCGTCTCAAAGTTCAAGCTTCTTAAAAACAACAAAGACTTTCTAAAGGTCTCCACCCCCTTCGCTGCTCCCGTTACCTCACTTTTCTCTCCCTACACATTCTCGGGCCTCCTTTCTTTTTAAGGCTTGGGGATGACTTTAAATCACTGGGCTCCCATTTCTTGATAACTGCCTGCTTTGAGCTTTTGTTCTCTTAAAGTAGGGATTGCACACAGAAAGAGAGGCTGAAGATGAACAGTTTGACCCTTTAGGACAGTTCACGCAATGGACAGGAGCGGCCCTCGGTCACTAAATTCACTGACGCTATTCACGCGCTCCCCTCCCCCTTCGCATAACATTTCAGCCTCGTTTCATCTGGACAATCTTTTAGACCACACAAGTGCCTCTTGAATTTATTTAAGTTAAAAGAGTGCTAGAAGGGTCCAGCTAAGGATATCTGGCACTAGCCGTGTCTTTGGAAATCTGAGTACAAATCGAAATTGCTTTCTTTCAGCAAAACCCTGCAAAATGTGGAAAAAATAAAATTTTGCGACTGAGTGTGAATGGCTGGCTTCTGAATTGCACTAGTGTGTTAATAGTTCTTAATGTTCTTTTCTTTTAAGAATCAACACTCTTCATAGTAGGAAATATTTCCGGATATATTATGAACAGTGATGCTTTTCTTGAAGGCTACAAAGCAAAAACAGAACCAAAATTCTTAAAATGCCAAGATAATGTTATTGTTTAGTCACTCAGTCGTGTCCAACTCTTTGCAGTCCCATGGACTGTAGCTCATCAGACTCCTCTGCCCATGAGATTTCTCAGGCAAGAATACTGGAGTGAGCTGCCATTTCCTTTGCCAGGGGATCTTGCCACCCCAGGGATTGAACCCAGGTCTTCTCATTTCAGGCAGATTTTTAACTACTGAGCCACCAGGGAAGCTGGAAGATAATATAGAGGGTGATTAAAAAAAAAAAGTGTACTTTTGCACAGTAATCTAACACAAAGCACTCACTGCATTTAGCCAACAAATTCCTTACTTTAAAAATAGTTACATAAACTCCATGATATCTTTATGGCTACATAGATTTGAGTTTGATTTCTGTCATTTGAATATGTACACAAGCTTATGTTTCTTTGCATACTTTTTCCTTTTGGAAAGAATCTCCTTTCTTGGAAATTTCCAGAATCAGAAATGTGCAATTTACCCTAATAATATTTTACTGTTACTAAATATTTGCACAGGATGCTCTTAAATATTCATTATTAACTTCTTACAGACAGTATAGAAAGTTTGGATTCTGACAAAGAAAAGCATGTACCTTTCAGTGCATCATAAAAACATAAAATCCTGGAAGAACATAAAAACTGAGGGATCAGACACCCAAACAGTCTTAAAAATCATCTAAAGAAATCCAAAAACATTAAAATCAGCTTGATCTTGGTGTTTGTTTGGAGTTATACAAAATTCATCAGGTTTTCCTTTAAGCTTCCACTTAGTTGGATTCTGATTCTGTTTTCCCCCCTAATATATTTTATCATCAAATCAACCCAGCACTTCCTAGCCAGACCAAAACTTTAAAGACCTGTCTAAAGTATGTTTCTACTGATACTAAAGTAAACTTTCCTTTGTTTCTATTACATTAACCTATTGGCTTGTCTTTCTTTGCAGGCCACTCCTGCCATAAGATGTAGGTATGTAAAAGCTGACACTTCATAATATCTCCCATCATTCCAGTATTTGTTTTTAACAGCTGTTGATCATTTCCTCAGAACCTAGCTTTCTCATTCTATTTCTTTCAAAACTAATACAAAAATCCTGCATCTGCTCCCATGTGCTCCTTCAATTTTTGACTAGACAAGAGAGTAGAGAGTTTTCTTTTAGGGGGACTGTAAAGAATATTTACTTATTTGGCCTCAGTGATCATATCCTATAAAATAATGCTAACATGTGCATCAACCATGGTAAGCACTTTTGGTATCTTTCACTATTGATGCATCTTTTTCTTGAACAAACTCTTTTATGAAGTTCTTATTCTGCGGGTTCATGTTACAGAGAGAGACACCCAAAGAAGGGTGAGACAGGCAGATGCTGTGTTCTGAAGAGACTAAACATATTCCTTCATTCTTGCTTAATGTCTGCACTTCTACCATATGAAATTAAGCTGTTCTAAAAGAATTGAGGAGAAAACTAGGGAAATAATGCTATTATGTTTAGGGAATTTGTTTTTAAAGTGGGGGTGGGGGTGGGGGGAAGAGATGCAAAGCACAAGTATCAACCAGCAAGGTGAAAATTATGGCAATTATTTCAAGACAAAGAAGCCTGAGGGTGGATGCTGCAGTGGGTAGCAGTCCCTTTCATGAGATTCTAATTTTCATTTTCTTTACTTTATGCCTTCCAAGCCTGCTCATTATCTCCCTGAAGGAAACATTAAACAAATTAAAGCCCTGCCCGAACACTTTCATCGTCCTGAAATACATCTTGTTTCCAATTCCTACAATCCGAATGAGACCGAGACCACAGACAACATTCTTTTTCTTTCACCACTTCTCAAATCTTAACATTCCTATTGAGCCTTGCTGAAACTTAATCTGCAAAAGAAACTCCTCTGCAATCTACTGGAGTCCAGATCCATTCCCGCTCCCCATGCACCGTCTAACACGGCCCAGCACACTCTTCTGGGTGCTGTGGTTCTAAGAAGTCAGCCACTCCGACANTTCACGAGGACCTAAAAGTAAGCAGAATTCTTTCTCACGTGTAAGGCCTAAATGGCAGAACACAAACTAAACTTTAATATTATTTTAAGTTAAAAAATTTAATTAGAGAGAAATGAATTTTTCTTATGATGATTTTAATTAATGCATTTACTTAATCTCATACAGTTTGATACTTACTCTAGTCTCCTTCCTTTTGAAAATTACTTTTAAAAACAAATATAACCACTATAGATTCAAATATTTAAAAATCTGCTTTCTGTAATACAATAAATACTGGCCTCAGCGTGGTGAACTAAAGGCTATAATCCCAACCTTCCATTGTGAACTCATTTCTGTGTGAGATTCACTAAAAATTTTATCACTGTGTAGATCATACAATGGAATAACAGTGTTAATAACTGGATACTGTAGCTACAGGATTGTAACCTACTCTTAGGAAGCTAACTGCCCCAGGGCGAGCGAATGCCCATTTATTTCACTGTATTTAAATCAATTGCTAAGTCAGTCAGACAATAAATTGTGTATCCATTTCTGGTAATAAAATTGGCACCTCAAACAGCAGAGGCTTGTAGAAAGATTTAATAGCTCCCCTGTTCAGGATGGATTCTTCTTTGTACCATCTTTTGCAGGGAAGTTGCCTACATGTAAAGTTAACATTCTTGTTTCTATCTTCTTGCTAAATTTTGTTTTACCACTGTACAGTTGAGCCCAACTTTTTCAGTTTCTGTAAAGCTTCCACTCACTGCTTGAGGGGAATTCTTTTGTCTGGGCAGCGGAACAAGATAACTGACTTAATCTTCCTAAGAACACGTGAGTCGCCATGTATCATTTTAATCTGCAAAACACTAGGGCTGAGTAGTGTCACATGCTGATTTTACTTTTCTATGAGAAAGTGACTCCCTGGTTCAATGATGGATTGCTTGTTCTCTTTAAACAACAGTCAAGATGGTGAATGCCCTGGGGTGATAGACAGGGTGTGCAATGGGAACGGGGGCCAATCTGATGGCTTGGTTCAAGTTCACCTGACAAAGCTGGGGCAGTCTGCAAGCAGCATTCGAGAAAGGATTATTCACACTGGCATTATAGTTTTGAATGCATTTTTCTCCTTGTGCAGCTGCAAAGCTCCCTCACACTGAAGGTTTATGCACCATAATAAAGAGATTTATTTTTTTTCTCTCTCACTCTCTCTGGCTTCTTACANGAAAGGATTATTCACACTGGCATTATAGTTTTGAATGCATTTTTCTCCTTGTGCAGCTGCAAAGCTCCCTCACACTGAAGGTTTATGCACCATAATAAAGAGATTTATTTTTTTTCTCTCTCACTCTCTCTGGCTTCTTACACTTTACACCTAGTTTCTACTGAACTGTTCAGGCAGAGGACATCTGTATATCTAAACTGCACAGAACAAGCATCATCTTCAAAACAATAGCAGTGCTGAAAGACAGTATTAAAAGTCTGACATTTTTGATGTCTGAAGTGACAGAAATTAAGTCTCCTTACATTGAACTCAACTCCTCAAAACTCAGCTTTTAAAATATTGTAATTTCACAACTTTATACACAAGAGAGTATAATGAGAATTATTTAGTTTGATTTAGAAAAATTATAATGGGGTTTTTCTTAAAATTACTTGAAAATGTCCTAATATCAACTTTGCTATGAGAAGTTAAAGAACAGGGGAAAGAAGTTAGAAAAAGGTAAACAGAATGAAGCCAAATAATTTTCCTTATACACAGAGAGGTAGGATTGGAGGAACTTTGCCTTTCTTCCCTTCCAACTTTCTCCATCTTCCTGTCCATCGACTTACCTACCTACAGTTCATTTCAGTCGCTCAGTCGTGTCCGACTCTTTGCGACCCCATGAATCGCAGCACGCCAGGCCTCCCTGTCCCTCACCATCTCTCGGAGTTCACTCAGACTCATGTCCATCGAGTCTGTGATGCCATCCAG
>SJYV01013874.1:498575-562425 GCA_006410875.1 Neotragus pygmaeus
GCAAAGTAATGTCTCTGCTTTTGAATATACTATCTAGGTTGGTCATAACTTTTCTTCCAAGGAGTAAGCGTCTTCTAACTTCATGGCTGCAATCACCATCTGCAGTGGTTTTGGAGCCCCCAAATATAAAGTCTGACACTGTTTCCACTGTTTCCCCATCTATTTCCCATGAAGTGATGGGACCGGATGCCATGATCTTCGTTTTCTGAATGTTGAGCTTTAAGCCAACTTTTTCACTCTCCTCTTTCACTTTCATCAAGAGGCTTTTTAGCTCCTCTTCACTTTCTGCCATGAGGGTGGTGTCGTCTGCATATCTGAGGTGATTGATATTTCTCCCTCCCTGCAACTCACCTTATTGGAGAACGGCCTTCTAAAGGCTGGAGAGCTCAGACATTCTTCCCTTCTGTAATTAAGACATCGATTATTATTGCCTCTTGCCTTATTGTAGCAAGAGGTAGTTATCTAGTAAGCACTTACTGAGCATAGAAAATATATAGAATTGCCAATGATGTCTCATTCATTTACTCACTATTTACACAAAATTGAACTAACTATCAACTGTTAAGCAGGCTTTATAATACCAAAGTGTGCGGTGGGGGATACAAAGGGGCCCAAGACTCAGTTTAGGCCAGTGAGACGGACAGAGTCACCTTCGAGCTGGCCTCCAAGCGACTCCTGCCTCTGGCTGGTCATGCCCTTTGACCTCCTCCCACACGGTATCAGGGTTTCTGTGTGACTAATAGAATATGAAAGTGATGGTTTGTCACTTCTGAAGCTAGGTTATAAAAGACCTTGACACTTCTATTTCTCTCACCCTTGGACTTTTTGCTCTGGCTTAAGCCAGCTGCCATGTTTTCATATGGACAGGCCCATGTGGTGAAGATAAGGCCTTCGGCCAACGGCCATCAAGGAAGAGGCCTCCTGCCAAGAGTCACAGGAGAGAGCCTGGGAGCAGACGCTCCAGTCCCAGTCACACTTTGAGGTGACCGCAGTCCCACTGACGTCTGACAGCAGGCCTCAGGAGAGGTTCTGAGCCAGCACTACTCAGCAGGGACACTCGCCAATGTTTCATCTTGAGCAACTTTGAGATGGTAGATAAATGCGGTTGTTAGCCTCTAAGTTTTGGGGTAATTTGTCATGTAGCAAAACATAATTAATACAACAGATAATTATAATTTACCTATAGTGTAGGTAATGTGACGCAAGCGTGTATTAGCTTCCATGATAACTGAGCCTGCGCAGTAATAGTTGTATAGTTATTTGGGGAGGTCGCAGGAGGGTAAGTCACCAAGCCGGTGGGAAAGGGAGGGAATGAGGATGATGGATATCAGGGAGGTTTTTCTGAAGGAGGTGTTGGTTGAGGTGAGTATTCAAGGACGAGAAGATATAGGGGGTAGTTGTCCCCGTCGGTATAAGAAAAGCATGAAAACACTTATCAAGTCATGAGGTGTCTTCATGCTGGGGTGGAAGGAGGCAGGGTGGATTGCAAACTGACATGGTAAGCAGCTCAGTGTTCCTAAAGAACGTATTACAAGACTGGGAGTAGCAATGGGCTAAAGGAGAAAGCACTATATGAACATCCGATGATGTGGATTTTCTATTGAAAAAGAATCATTTGAATTTCTCATTAAATACTGTTTTTTGGTAATAAGTAATACATGCTTATTGCAGAAAGCTTGGAAAAAACAGATGAGGAGAAAATAAAATTCCCTACCACAAATTCACTAGCCAGGGAAAAATACAATGAAGATCTCCATGTATTATACATATATTGTTTTTCCTATTTACGTACATGTATATACTGAAATTGTGATCAATATTATAATG
Source organism: Neotragus pygmaeus (assembly GCA_006410875.1). Classification (NCBI taxonomy): domain Eukaryota; kingdom Metazoa; phylum Chordata; class Mammalia; order Artiodactyla; family Bovidae; genus Neotragus; species Neotragus pygmaeus. The sequence goes on from SJYV01013874.1 coordinate 500,403, forward strand.
CCTGGAAAATCCCATGGACGGAGGAGCCTGGTGGGCTGCAGTCCATGGGGTCGCTAAGAGTGGGACACAACTGAGTGACTTCACTTTCACTTTTCCCTTTCATGCACTGGAGAAAGAAATGGCAACCCACTCCAGCGTTCTTGCCTGGAGAATCCCAGGGACGGAGAAGCCTGGTGGGCTGCCGTCTATGGGGTCGCACAGAGTCGGACACAACTGAAGTGACTTAGCAGCATAATGCTGTTTTAAAGATTGCCTTTTTACTTCAAAGTTTGTATGTAATTAAATATTTTTTAAAATATACAATTTAAATGAATGAATAATAGTCATATGGATAAATTAAATATATAAAACTATTTCTCTGCTGTTGAAAAGTTGTTTCTTTTTTACTATATAAGCAAAGTTATGATAGATTCACTTGTATATAAAAATTTGTTCACATTTCTGTTTATTTCCTTATTAGAGGTTTGTAGAAGTAGAATTACTCAGTCCAACACATATTGGATTTTTCTTGATATTTTTTCCTTTATATGATCTCACATTTTAAAAAATTTTTGTGTAGATTTAAAAATATATATAAAAGGGGAAAGATTAGTGTAATGAATCCTTATATACCCTTCTTGCTTCAACACTATCAAGAAAGAGCCAAGCTTCTTTCACTTCTCCACTTCTCTTTGGCTCTTGTATTTTTAAAATATATCACTTCATTAACTTTTATTGAATACTCAACACAAACTAAAAAAATCCCTAATTGTCCCCCAAATGTTATTTTATTATTGATTTATTATAGAGGTATAGAGTCACTTCATTATAACAAGAGACCAGCCTATCAGTAAATTCCAAGGGATTTAAGAGCTCTGTGCCAGGAGTCAGGGGCAGAGACTATATATATGTAAATATATATATTCTGATTTTTCCAGATGTGGATAGGGTTGGGATAGTAAGGACATTTGCTTGCTCCCTTTCTCAAATGAAAACTTTTAAGTGTTTCACTATTAATTATGATATTGCCATTCAAAAGAAAAGTTAAAATACCATTTTTTCAGATTCAGGAAGTTTTTATGTCTAATTTGCGAGGAGCTTTTTTTAACGATAAATTGACTTTCAATGTTCTTAAATAATCTTTCTGCATCTTTGAAATTATGAATTTTCCCCTTTACTTTGTTAATAGGATAACATTTTTTAATTTTCTTTAATGAAGTTTAGTTAAGTTTGGGTTTTTCAAGGAGCAAACGCTGAGAAGGAATATAAAACATACAAGGCATTTATTGAGAGAAATGACTGTAAAGGGTAAATGAGAGAGAACAGCAGTCTGCAGGGAGACCACGATGGAGGTCTGGCAGTGTGCGAGGACAGGGCAAACAGAGGGAGCAGTCCCAGCAGAGATTACAGCAGAGCTCTGAGAAAGTTTTGGTCTGGCCAATGGGAAGGTTTTGTGCCCTCACCTGTCAGAAGCATTTTGAGCCTGGCATCCACGTCTCACTCAGTCACTGGCTGAGCGCACACCGTGGTGGATCCAGATGAGGCAGGCTGGAGGGGTCCATCAACTGTGTTCACAGCAAGAGAACCGAATGGCTCTCAGCAGCTCTAGGTGCAATTGTAAACAGACATGTGCAGTGACCTCAAACTGAGAAAGGCGCACCTACCTAGAATTCAGAACTCAGGATGTTCATGTGCATAGGGCTGAATTACACCACTAGATAAGGTACTAAGATTGGTGGAGGTGATAGTTAAGAGAAATTGAGAATGAAGAGTGGAGGAAGGAGAGAGTGTGTACCAGGTGCGGTCCCAAAGACTAAGGACAGTGAGGGAGTCTCTCACCAATCTCTTTTGTAAACTCCATCAAGATCATGGAAGTGCTGCTCTCCAAACCTGTATGAAGCAGCACATCTGTGTGGTGCAAGGGTGGACTGTTGTGGCCATCTCCCTCACACCTCCTGCAAGTGTAAATGTGCTAGAAGAAAACATGAAGGGTTAAAAATAACAAAATCCGAGACATGGAGAACAGACTTATGGACAAGAGTCGGGAGAGAAGATGGAGAGGGTGAGAAAAATGGAGAGAGTAGCCTGAATGCATATATACTAACATACATGAAGAGACGCCCAATGGGAATTTGCTGTATGACTCACAGAACTCAAACTGGGGCTCTGTAACAACCTAGGCAGGGTGGAAATGGCAGGAGGTGGGAGGGAGACTCAAGAGGGAGGGGGCATAGGTACACCTATGGTTAATTCTGAGAAAGGAAATGGCAATCTTCTTGCCTGGAAAATCCCACGGACGGAGGAGCCTGTAGGCTGCAGTGCATGGGGTTGTGAAGAGTCAGACACGACTGAGCAACTTCACTTTCACTTTTCATTTTCACGCATTGGAGAAGGAAATGGCAACCCACTCCAGTGTTCTTGCCTGGAGAATCCCAGGGATGGGGGAACTAGGTGGGCTGCCGTCTATGGGGTCACACAGAGTCGGATACGACTGAAGTGACTTAGCAGCAGCAACAGCAGCATGGTTAATTCACATTGATGTATGACAGAAATCAACCCAATATTGTAAAGCAATTATCAATCAATTAAAAACAAATAAATATTAAAAAAATAAAAGAAAAAGTAACAACAAAATTCAGAGTAGTGAAGCTCTATGGATGACATATAATAGAAACCATAAAAGACTGGTGAATTCACCTGTATAAAACAAATTCTGCATGGAAAAGAAAGTTTCTGACAAAGTCAAAAGACAAAAAATTGGAATGCATACCACAAAGGCCTGAATTCTTTAATATATATCTATAAAGAATTCCTAAATCAAAAAGAAAGATGCTAAAAGTATCAGTCTTGATGGACAGTGACTAAAGTCCCCAAATCTCGATGGCTTCAGCTAGAAAAGCTTATTTCTCACATGTGCTTCGTGTTCATCATAGGTCAACTGGAGCTCTTTCCTGTGTTCTTCTCATCGTGGGACTTCTGATGTAGTCTTGGCAATTGTGCAGAGGGAGAGACTCTGTAGAGTGTTGGGCTGGCAACTGAATATCGGCCTGAAGAAGATACTCTTCAATTCCTCTCAAAAATTATTGGCTAGAAACAGTCCCATGGCCCACCTGAACCCAAGGACCAGACCAGGCTGTGCCATAATTTGTGTGTCTGGAAGGAGAGGAAAGCCAGCATTAGTGAGCAGCACTGAGTGGTCATTACCACTCCAGATAGTCTATGAATTGTTTGGTTTCTCAATTGAAGGTCTTGTCAAAGAAAGGCGATGGCATATTTCATTACATTCCACATGCTGGTTATTAAAGAAGTAGAAAATTCCTTTCTTTCCAAAATTGGTAGTGACATCTTTCTGATCAACTGAGTGAATCTGGGGATCTGTGAGGTAGATGAGCCCTTTTCCATTCCCAGTCACCCAACCTAAAAAAGAAACAAATATGTCTGAGAATTAAATCCTCTATATAAATTTCAGCAAAGTGTTTCAGAAAAAATATAATATACATACAGTGAAATAGACATTTGGTAACTTGGTCATCCTGTTGTGTGAAAGTCGCTCAGTTGTGTCCAGCACTTTGCGACCCCATGGGCTACACAGTCCATGGAATTCTCCAGGCCAGAATACTGGAGTGGGTAGCCTTTCCCTTCTCCAGGGGATCTTCCCAACTCAGGGACTGAGCCCAGGTCTCCTGCATTGCAGGCAGATTCTTTACTAGCTGAGCCACAAGGGAAGCCCTATGCCTGATGATTAATAAATTTCTACTAAGGGATCTGGTATGGCATATTCCAATTATTGGTCTAAGAAGAACTGAATATTGAGTAATTAAATTTGTCAAACATGACATGCCCAGACAACCAATTTTCAAGGAATTAGCAATAGCATGTACTTAGTGTAATTATTAAGTCACACTGAATATTTTTCTTTCATGATTCAGAAGTTTCTTTAATGCCTTACTCATCAATTCATACATTCCTTTGTTCATTTCACAAATATTTATTGAGTGTACACACTGTACAAAACACTGTTGTGTTTTATGAACAAGTTAGTAAAAAAAATCTCTGTACTCAGTGTCACATTCTTGTGAAGATCAATAAATGATATAAGTAAGCAAAATACAGAGTGATGCTAAATGTGGTGGATGGGGGATAGAAACATCTTGGAGGATTATTATTAGAAATAATCATAACGAAACTCATTTATCATTTAAATAAAGTACAGAATGATGGCTAATAATTCTGTTAGATAAAATACCAAATCAAAACAAAATTTACATATTAATGTAGATTTTAAAGGAAGCTAGATTTAGGTATACAGCTTGCTGTTCCATAATGATCCCAGTTATGAAACCCAATATCACACCTGTAGTGAAGGTAAACGGCTAGAGCAAAGAAAAGTGTGGAAAGACTTTGACATTCTAAAACACACAATCCTAAGAAACCTGCATCACCCAAACCCACCGGAGTAAAATTAAAAAAGAAAACTGTCATGGATTTGCTCTAGAATTAAGCCCAACAGTGTGAGCCAGATCTTCTCACTGATTATCTGATGCCCTCAGACACCTGTAGAAACTTTAGAAAATGTTCCCATCTGTCATTTGCTATATACAGCAAGACTGATTAATTCCAAATAGTAGCCTGTGCACTAAACAACCTATTAAATTAATGACTAGCAAAAGAAAGAAAGTGAAGTTGCTCAATTGTGTCCGACTCTTTGCGACCCCATAAACTGTAGCCTATCAGGCTCCTCCGTCCATGAGATTTTCCAGGCAAGAGTGCTGGAGTGGGTGCCATTGCCTTCTCCAGGGGATCTTCCCGACCCAGCAATTGAACCCGGGTCTCCTACATTGTAGGCAGACGTTTTACTGTCTGAGCCACAGGGAAGCACTAGTTATAAAACCTCACTGCTGCTGCTGCTGCTGCTACTGCTAAGTCGCTTCAGTTGTGTCCGACTCTTGTGCGACCCCAGAGACAGCAGCCCACCAGGCTCCGCCGCCCCTGGGATTCTCCAGGCAAGAACACTGGAGTGGGTTGCTATTTCCTTCTCCAATGCACATTAACATATAAATAATACTAAAACAGAAAATAATTCCCAGTTTCACATACCTTGTAAATCAACCACAACATCTCTATGATTGGAAAATTCATAAGAAAAGTGGCCATAAGCCAAGCCGTATTCTGTGGCTTTGTACTCTGCTTTCACCACTTTTGTGTTATTTGATAATTTTACAAATTCCCCTAGCATGTAAGGTTCCACACTGACACATCCTTTTATTGTCTTGCCTTCTAAAATCTGAAAAATAGAAACAGGAGATGTATAACAATGGTGAAAGCCATGGGTTTTGAGGTCAGTAGATCTCACTTTGAGGTCAGTAGATCTCAGCCTATGAACTCAGGCTTAGGAGCACTGTTGATCTCTCACTAAGTCATGTCCAACTCTTTTGCGACCCCATGGACTTCAGCCCACCAGACTCCTCTGTCCACGGGATTCTCCAGGCAAGAATACTGGAGTGGGTTGCCATTTCCTTCTCCAGGGGATCTTCCCAACCCAGGAATCGAACCCAAATCTCCTGCATTGGCAGGTGGATTCTTTTCCACTGTGCCACCTTGGAAGCCCCCCAATATATTTCTAGACTTGTTTAATCATGCCCCTGATTTCTTTAATCTTACCAGCAATACTGAGGATGGTATGTAGAATATCTGCGTGTGAATCTTCTGCTCGTAAAGTCTCTTGTTAAATTCTGTCACGTAGTGCTGTGCGGTCATCTGCCTCTCCACATCAGTGAAGTGGTGCCAGAGCCCCTTTTGCTCCTTATATTCTTTCCCAACATATCTGTGAATGCAGAAAAGCCACAGCAAGAGATGCAAAGGGATCCTACTCTAGAGTAAGAGAGAGTAAGAGAGAGATGCAAAAATGCTTGAAAGATGTTACTTTTTTTCTATCTTAGTTAATATTATCTCATGACTCAGATAATTTTGTAAAAGAGCCACCTGAAAATGGAACACAATTCATACTAGCCGCCTGATGGTTAAGTGTATGTGTCATCTCGATTTGACCACAGGGTGCCCAAATATTTGGTCAAACACTATTCACAGTGTTTCTGTGAGGGTGTTTTGGATGAGTCTAACATTTACATCAGTAAACTGAGTAAAGAAGATTGCCCTCCCTAGGGTGGGTGAGCCTCAACCAATCAACTGAAGGGCCAAATAGAACAGAAGGCTGAGCTTATTTCAAATAAGACAGAATTCTTCTTTCTGACTGCCTCTGATCCGGGACACTGGTCTTTTCTTGCATTGGACTTGAACTGAAACATCATCTCCTCCTGGGTCTCAATCCCGCTGGTATTTGGGCTGGAACTATATATCGTCAGCTCTCCTGAATATCCAGTCAACAGTAGATGCTGAAACTTGAGAGCATCCATAATTATGTGAGTCAACTCCTAATAATAAACCTCTGTACACACACACACACACACACACACACACACACATATGGGCTTCCCTGGTAGCTCAGCTGGTAAAGAATCCTTCTGCAATGTGAGAGACCCCGGTTTGATTCCTGGGTCATGAAGATCCCCTGGAGAAGGGATAGGTTACCCACTCCAATATTCTTGGGCTTCCCTGGTGGCTCAGATGGTAAAGAAACTGCCTGAAATGTGGGAGACCTAGGTTCAATCCCTGTGTTGGGAAGATGCTCTGGAGGAGGGTATGGCAACCCACTCCAGTATTCTTGCTTGGAGAATCCCCATGGACAGAGGAGCCTGGTTGTAGTCTATATGGAGTCACAAAGAGCTGGACACAACTGAGTGACTAAGTACAGCACAGCATACACACACACACACATCTTATTGGTTTTGCATTTCTGGAGAACTCTGATGAATACATCGACCCAGGGGTGATACCGATTTATTTTTTCCTTATACGAGAAAGTGTCCACTTGTTTTAGCAGTTCACCAGATGTGGGTAAGTCAAGAAAGCCAGCCAGAATACTGGAAAATGCATGAACTCTGGAACCAGATCTTTCACTGCCTACAACATGACTTTATACAAGTCAATCAGAAGCCTTCTCTCCTTCTTCCTTTTGTGATTACTTCATGTCTACAAATACTTGCTTTCTATCATCACCTAATATATGTACAACACTTTTTATACTATCCAGGATTCACTGTGATTCCTGTATTTGAAGATTAATATACTTGGGCAATTTTGGAAAACTATCAGAAATGATTATTAAAATAATAATTCTTTCCTATTTGCTCTGTCATCTTTTTCTGATCAGATCTATGTTAGACCCTCTTGCTCCATCTTCCATGTCTCTTCTCTCTTTTATATCCCATCTCAGATCCTCCTATCACGCATCCTGGTGTGTTAGTTGCTTAAGACTGCTGTAACAAAGTGCCCAAACTGGGTGGCTTAAGAAACAGAAATTGATTCCTCGTAGTTCTAGAGTCCACAAGTCCAGGGTCAAGGTGTCAGCAAAGTCATGCTCCCTCTGAAGACTCAAGACTGTCAACTTTCCCGGACGGTTCTGGCTTGGTGGCCATGTAGCTACAATTTTCACATGCATCCTCCCTGTGTGTGTCTATCTCCAAATTTCCTCTCTTTTATAAGGATACCAGTCGTAGTGGATTCTGGGCCTACCCTACTCCAGATTGATCTCATCTTAATTAATTACATCTGCAGTGACTTCACTTCCAAATAAGATCACAGTCTAAGTTACTTAGGGTTACAATTTCAACTTGAATTTGGGGTGAGGGGGGACACAATTATACTTGTATCACCTGGCTCCACCACTTTGATGTGCGAACTTGGGGAGGTTTCTTAACATCTCTGTGTCTCAGCTCCCTCATCTGTAAGATGGGGATAACAATAGTACTGACCTCATCGGGTTTTGTGAGGATTGATTAAGTTATTACATAAATGACTTAAAACAGGGGCCTGGTACATGAAATTTACATGTTTACTATTATTATTATCAAAATCCTTTTCAAGAAATGTATTTCTACTATTTAAGAATTTCCCCATCTCTCTCTTTTTTTCCTCTTCCTATTTATTTCTTATAATTTTTGGATTTGGGAAAAGAGCAAGGTCTACTTTAACAGTCTTGCTCCATAGGTTCTTTAAAATATACATATGGTATAAAATTAGGCCTTATACCAAACGAGAACCACCTGTGATCACTAATTTGCAGGTGAGTTTGGCTTAAAGTTGTCATCAAAAATAAAGGCCAAGCAAAAAATCTTTCTAGGTTATTTGCTTCAGTGACATGGCATTTTTTAAATTAACCTTTGTTTTTGAGGATATAGCCATTCCTGAGCCAATGCTTTATATCAGTGGTCTCTCCACTCATCCCCTTTCATGCGTAACTTTTATCACTAGTTGCTCCCTCATCCCACCCCTGCCCAAAACCTCTACAGAGAAGTGTCTTAAGGATTCAGCATTCACTTATATCCCTGAATATGTTTCATTACTGGCCTCAGAGGAGTTTTGTGCCTTTTCTTCCAGGCTCACTCATTTAATCAGAAGTGTGGCTTGCATGGTTTAACTAGCCATTTTTGCCAGCATTTTCAATGAGAGTGTTCAAGACTCTCTGACTTGTCATATGGCAAGAAACTCTGTTTTTCTTAGCTGTACCATGGGGTTAATGTTCTCCAAGGGGTTTAAAATCATGTACATAAAACATCCAGCCCAATGGCTGACATAATGTGGGTTCTCTATCCATGGTGGTTGTTGCTCAGTTGCTAAGCCATGCCCGACTCTTTGTGACCCCATGGACTATAGCACACTAGGCCTCCCTGTCCCTCACCATCTCCTGGAGTTTGCCCAAGTTCATGTCTGTTGAATCGGTGATGCCATCCAACCATCTATGGTAACTGTTATTAATTAGCTAATGAGGAAGAGGAAAAGGAGCTGAATTAGAAACCATTTAGCCACTTTTTCCAGCCCTTTTATAGTCTCATAAACAATTACTTAACAGAAGGGACAAATCAAGCCATTATACATTATTATATATGTTTTCAAGCAATACCTGCCCAGAGTTTCTTCTTGATGAAGATGATGTACCCAGAATGCATTTCTTTGTCTGCCTTTCTTTGTCACATGTAGGTAGTCCCCCAAATATACAACAGTTTCTTGGGCTGTCCACAGTTCAGATTTCTTGGAATATTTTAACAAAAGAGCACCTTGAATAAAAGATAAGATGAATACGGACCTTATTTTTCAAAAAGATCTTGCAATTCACGGATAAGATGAATTGTAACACAGACACCAATCTGTGTTCATTTGACATACTCAACTTTTTAATATCTTTTCTCAAATTTTATCCTGTTCTATGACTATTACTAAAAACTTAAGTACAATAAAAAGGCAACGTTTGAGAAATTACAATGAAAATTGCCTTTGATTCACAAAATCTCTTGTTTGTGATGGCAAGGTATGAAGGCCAGAGCTTCTGTATGAAAATAATGAAAAATAAAAGGGCTTTTCAAACAGCAAAAGCCCAGAGACCATCTTAGAACAAGTGACATGTGAATACAACTTCTTCTGATTATCTGGGAATCTCAAATAAACGAGGCTGCTACCTATGTGAGATCACACAGATAGAAATAAGTTGAATAATTTTACTCCAAAAGTTCCTGGCAACTCCAGGGATCCTAGATTACACATGAAAGTTCAGCCCAATTTTCTCTTACATATTTTAAGTTGGGAAACTCCAGGAATTACTGAGAAAATATAGCTACTGTACAAAGATAAAAACTCAACTGAAAAAAAAAAGAAAAAGAGGAAAAAAATAAGGGTTGTTTTCACCTTAAAGAAAGGAAGACCAGTGCAAGCAAGAAAGGATCTCTTTGAAGGGGAAGATCAACATGAACCCTAAGGAAGAAATGCAACATTTTGAGATTCAAGTTAAAATAAAGTGAACAGGGACCTCCAGTGACTAGGTTGTGGTAATGAATAACCGAATAGGAGACTCAGGAGAAGAGAATACTGAAAGTGAGATAAGCCTACAGGTTTGGGGTGGGGAGGAAGGAGACGACTGAGGTTGTGGAGAGATGATGCTCAGGGTTGGATGACTCAGAGAAGACGGGGAAGGAAATGAAGGTGAGCTGCATGCGCACACATGTAGAAAGGGCAGGGAATGAAGGGGAGAAGCAAGGAGAGGATGCATAACTTGTTCAGTTTCTTCAACTTTGGGGCTTGCTTCCTCCCATGTGCTTTTTCTCCCATAAAACGGCACACAGACAAATAAAGCAGCTCCCTAATTCTCAGAAATGTGACTTTGAAACTGCATAAACTCACAGTAAGCAGGGAAACTCTATTATTAGAAAATTTTGCTTCTTTTGGCCACAACTTGATCTTTCAGTCTGACTTCAAGGTGGCAGGTAAAACTGAAATACTTTGAAGCAGAAGTTCTTAACATTGGCTTTATACAAAAAATCACTGGGGAGCTCTTAAAAAGTACAGATGCCTGGACCCACACCATAGACACATGAGACTGGAATCTCTGGGGTGAGGCATTGGAAGTTTTAAGGAGCTAAAAAGCCTCTTGGGAGATTCTCATGTGGTACCAGTGTTGAGAACTGCTACTTTAGTATCCAGTGCTTAGCAATCCACATAGCTTGTTTCCCCTGAAAGGCATTTTGCAATAGTTTTTTTCCTCATTCAAATAATTCTTCAGTACCTTGGAGGATATTACAATGCGATCCTCTAGGCTAAGAGAAGAACCTTCTTGTGTCTTCTCCCCAGCTTCTCCACCACTTCTAAGCTGTGTTAGACACACTGACTGCTGGGTGGCCCCAGCTCAGGCTTTCTTGTGCTGTTCCTGAGGCAGGAAGCAGCATAGGTGTGAACATGACGAGTGCCTACTAGGAGGATGATGTGTAACTAGGTCAAACTCCATTCCCTGGAGTTTTGAATGGGAAACAGAGAAAACCCAGCTGTGGCAATGAGAATCAACAGAGGAGATAGATAGTGAGTATACACGGCATCCAGAGCTGTTTCAAACCCTGACTGATGCCTGCTCCCACGGTCTGTAAGATCCTCCCTTACTGCCTATGTAGCAAATCTCCAATGTATGAGGCGGCTTGAGTGAGCCTCTATTCTTTGCAACCTTTAGAGTCCATCACTGAGTGAAGAAGGCCCCCGAACTACATCTTTCTCTGTGTACTCACAAAGCATCACAGCTGTCTATACCTTTCATGAGCTTTAAGTGATCCACAGAACAGAAACGTCTAGAGGGCCCTCAACATACAGAGATGCTTCCTGAAAGGGTGTACTTACTATGTGCTCCGTGGAGTTGGCTGGATTTAAAAACGCCTGTATGCTCCAGTCTCTGGAACAGCCAATCATGCCTCACCCCTGCCAGGAGTTTTTCAAAGTCATCAGGCTGCAGGGTGCGGGCCTCAAGGATCGCCTGCTTTGTCATTCCTGGCAATGAAACAAAAGAACTTCCGCTGGAATTCAGAAAAGACCATGGGTTTTCTCCCTCAGAAGAACCACTGGAGATCGCCGGTGATTTCAGCCACCAGGGTGAGGATGAGCTGGAGTTCTGACTGCAGTTTAGCAGGTTTCCAGGTTCATTTGCTTCCTCCGTGGTGGTGCAGTCCTCGCTGAGGACAGGGGTGGAAGTCTTGCTGCTTACTGAGGAGCTGGGGATCTGGGCTCCCTGAACATGCGGCTGCTTCCACGTGCACGGTCTAGGGGCGCCACGTGCGCTCGTGGTGTGAACATCTGCACTGCCCAGCAGTGGGCTCGCCTCACCCCCCGTGGAGGCATCAGGGTCAATGCCCCGCTCTTTGACTGAGCAACCATTTTTTCCCGAGTTAGGGTTTTGAGCAAGCCAATGAGGAGTGTAAGAGTTACATGCTACTGTGGAACTTTTGTCCAGAGACTCGTCCACGACTGAGTGGAAGTCTACGGGAACATCTTCTGCTCTTTCTGCTATTTTTCCTTCTGGGTCAACCCAGCAGGGGCTATCTTTAAATGGAGGACCTGTGCCTCCTTTGATTTCTTCTCTCTCCTCTTCTTCACCCTCGTCCTTGGCATCACCGTTGATTTCTTGAAACTCATCAGTTGTCTCAAAGGTTTCTTCTTCTTGGATGGAAGGATACGTGGCCACGCTCTTAGGCCAGCCAGAATCAGAAGTCCAAGAAGCAGAACAAAATGAGGGTCTGGAATGAACAGAAGTATTTCTGGACCCCACGTTTCCAACTTCCTGCATACCTCCTTTAAACCACTCTCCACCAGAGGCCAATGAAATGTCTATTGTGCTATGAGGTGGGAAGGGTGCCAAGGGCATGGACTCGCGCAGCTGACACTGAGAAGACTCTGAACTGTCATCCCTGGGCACCCGGAGAGAGAGGCCGTGCAGCTCTGAAGACAGTGGGTGCTCAGCTCTGCTCGCCCCGTTCACCTCCTGCTCGTCTGACAGGGCAGTGGAACACTGCGTGTCCACAAGATGCTCCTCCTTGCTCAGCTCTCTTCCTGCGGACATATCATCAACGTGATAATTCACTTCCTCCCAGCTTGTAGAAGACTGGTACCCTGATAACTTGCTCCAAGAACCGGAGCTCGGGCTGTCACTCAGAGACTTGTTCAGGACAGCTCCCCCACCATTGCTGTGGTCTGTTGACTCAGCTTCGGTCTCTGCATCTTCATCCACCGAGACTCGAAACGCGTCAGAACCGGCCCAGTGTCTCCTTCCTGCCCTCCTGAGTTTCTCCTGACTGTTCACCGCCATTCGGGAGGATGATAGTACCATGCCTTTTTCNTTTGTCATAACTTTCTTCCCAAGTAGCAAGTGTATTTTAATTTCATGGCTGCAGTCACCATAAGCAATGATTTTGGAGCCCAAGAAAATAAGATCTTTCACTGCTTCCACTTTTCAGTTCCTTCTTCATAAAGTTGTTATTATTATTAACCTGTGTCCTTAAAGCTGAGACAGGTAGTTACAAAATTAGTGAAAATACCATCCTTTTCATAAACAGTTATTTTTAGAAAACATATAATCCAAAATTGTTTTTTAGATTCAATAATAAATATAAACATCTGAGAACATTATATTTGAAAAGCCAATGCAAGCTATCAATATAACCAATAGTGTAAAAGTAAAATTAAGTTTATAACGTAAATAATGTAATGTACAAAATAAACCATACAATCACAGTTTAGCAGCCATATATTTAGAAACATAAGAAACATATATACACTTTCATAAGAAAATTTTAAAAAATAAATATGGATTAATAAAATACAAATCTATTGCTATATAATTTTATCTTGTGGATTTATGTATTTTATATCCATATAAAATATTTAAAAGGGTGTTGTTTATTTTTATAAGATTAAATGAGTAAAGTTGATACCACAAATCCCCTAAGGCTTTAGGGAAATAATATGCAACCAATATACCACCTGCGACAGAGTTAAAATGTAATTAGTTGAATTGCAGTCGTCAAGGCAGTACTTCAGTTATATTCTCTAGTTTTCTTATTCCTAAGGTCATGATGACAGCCTATGCCCCAACCAGTATCACTGAAGAAGCTGAAGTTGACTGGCTCTATGAAGATCTATAAGACCTTTTATAATAACCTCCCAGGCTTTAGTTCTAAAAGGTCTTATAGGTCTTCATAGAACCTACCAACTTCAGCTTCTTCATCATTATTGGTTGGGACATACGCTTGGATTACCGTGATGTTGAATGGTTTGCCTTGGAAATGAACAGAGATCATTCTGTCGTTTTTGAGATTTCATTCAAGTATTGTATTTCGGACTCTTGTTGACCATGATGGCCACTCCATTTCTTCTAAGGAATTCCTGCCTACAGTAGTAGATATAATGGTCGTCTGAGTTAAATTCATATATTTCAGTCCATTTTAGTTCGCTGATTCCTAGCATGTTGACGTTCACTCTGGCCATCTCCTCCCTGTTTGACCACTTCCAATTTGCCTTGATTCATGGACCTAACATTTCAGGTTCCTATGCAATATTGCTCTTTACAGCATCGGACATTGCTTCTATCATCAGTCACATCCACCACTAGGTATTGTTTTTGTTTTGGCTCCATCTCTTCATTCTTTCTGAAGTTATTTCTCCACTAATCTGCAGTACCATGTTGAGCACTTACTGACCTGGGGAGTTCCTCTTTCAGTATCCTATCATTTTGCCTTTTCATTCTGTTCATGAGGTTCTCAAGGCAAGAATACTGAAGTGGATTGCCATTCCCTTCTCCAGTGGAACACATTCTGTCAGACCTCTCCGCCATGACACGTGTGTCTTGGGTGGCCCCACATGACATGGCTTAGTTTCATTGAGTTAGACAAGGCTATGGTCTGTGTGATCAGATTGGCTAGTTTTCTGTGATTATGGTTTCAGTGTGTCTGCCCTCTGTAGAGTATTTTAAATTGAAAGAGTGTGGCTGGAATAATAAAGTCATAATTGATCTTTGCAGTCCTGAGACATTACAAAGTATTGTTAGAGAGGATCGGTTGAGACCTGGTCTTTGAACGGTATATCTTTCTACAAACTTATCATGTGGGAATCAGAGAAAGCTATAGTATGGTGAGAAAACATAGAGTAAAATAAGGAAACATGCATCTTAAACCAAGCATTCTAGTGAAATTCTACAGTGTTTCTATTATGTGGCTTCTAGAATGAGGGATTTCTGCATTGTCTTCCCCAATGTCTCCATCAGTTGATAGATGTCCATGCTTGTGCATGATTTTCACAAACATATCAGATGTTTGAAATTATACAATTATTCATAATTCTAAGATATAACAAGATAAATATCTGCTCTATCATGTCTTACAGAATTTGAATTCATTATTAAAGTATCTAGTGCCATTCTAGTGATTTAAAGTTTATACCCACGTTGAAGGTCAGGGACAGCGGCAGTAAGGAGATACTCCTCGTCCAAGGTAAGGAGCAGTGGCTGTGCTTTGCTGGAGCAGCCGTGAAGAGATACCCCACACCCAAATTAAGAGAAACCCAAGTAAGATGGTAGGTGTTCCAAGAGGGCATCAGAGGGCCGACAGAGTGAAACCGTACTCACAGAAAACTAGTCAATTTAATCACACTAGGACCACAGCCTTGTCTAACTCAATGAAACCAAGCCATGCTTGCAAGGCAACCCAAGACAGGCGGGTCATGGTGGAGAGGCTGACGGAACGTGGTCCACTGGAGAAGGGAATGGCAAGCCACTTGAGTATTCTTGNTGTGTTGAAAAGCAGAGACATTACTCTGCTGACAAAGGTCCATATAGTCAAGGCTGTGGTCTTCCCAGTAGTCAGGTATGGTTGTGAGAGCTGGACATAAAGAAGGCAGAGCACTGAAGAATTGATGCCCTTGAACTGTGGTGCTGGAGAAGACTCCTGAAAGTCCCTTGGACAGCAAGGAGATCAAACTAGTCTATCTTAAGGGAGATCAACCTTAAATATTCACTGGAAGGACTGATGCTAAAGCTGAAGTTCCAGTATTTTGATCATCTGATACAAACAGACGACTCATTAGAAAAGTCTCTGATGCTGGGAAAAATTGAGGGCAGGAGAAGAAGGAGGCATCAGAGGATGAGATGGCTGGACAGCATCACCAATGCAATGAACATGAACTTGGGCAAGCTCCGGGAGATGGTGAGGGACAGGGAGGCCTGGAGTGCTGCAGTCCATGGGGTCGCAAAGAGTCAGGAACGACTGGGTGACTGAACAACAAAATATATGTATATATTTGGCTTTCATCTCAGAGCTTCGGCAGAGAGCAGGCTTCCCTCCCCCACTTCTCTGGTTGGGTTGGTAGAGCTGTTCAGTCCCATTTCATACCTGTGCAAACTTTTAAGAATTCCAGCTTTATGCAAATATTGCACCCCATGAAGCCCAAGGCCCTGTCCCTGCACAGGAATTAAAGCGCCAATCCCTTCCCTCAGACTGTATCTAAGTATGAATCCCTTTGGCTATAGTGTCAGGAGCAGTAATCTACTATTCTGACTTTGAACATCTGTCTTTCATGCATTTAAAAACATTGAATTTACTATATTTATGTCATGGGAGAAGATTCCGCCTTCTCCATGTTGATGGAACTGTAAGTCTGAATTTTTATCTCTAATTGTGGCTTGAAAGGTTTTGTCTAATTTCAGGCAAGAGTGAGCTGAGCAGGCCCGGGGCATCCTCTTTTGCCTCTGAAATCTCATGATGTTGAATACTCAGACCTTTGGAATGCGTTTTGAGTGGATACCAGGAAGGCTAGGTCAAAGGGCAAAACAAGAAGANTCAGGCAAGAGTGAGCTGAGCAGGCCCGGGGCATCCTCTTTTGCCTCTGAAATCTCATGATGTTGAATACTCAGACCTTTGGAATGCGTTTTGAGTAGATACCAGGAAGGCTAGGTCAAAGGGCAAAACAAGAAGACTGTGCTGTTCCCTTGCATTATTTTCGTTCCTTTTCCTTACCCTTATAGTATCACACACACTTCTGCTCCATCGGGGTTTCCCAAATGCTGGGGATTGAGATGCCCTTCCCCTGTACCTTCTCTGCTTTCCAGGATACCACCCCTGCTTTAAGCCCCCCTTTCTCTCTGGGAAACCCAGAGTAGGTAGAGGCTCAAGATGTTTGGGGGTAGATATTTACAAGTAAGCACCTAATCCTGAGGCTGAGTTTGTCTTCTTTTGGCACTTCTGGTAGTATCTTTGAGGAAATGACAGCTCCAACTGTTGNCTGCTCTAAGCCCCCCTTTCTCTCTGGGAAACCCAGAGTAGGTAGAGGCTCAAGATGTTTGGGGGCAGATATTCACAAGTAAGCACCTAATCCTGAGGCTGAGTTTGTCTTCTTTTGGCACTTCTGGTAGTATCTTTGAGGAAATGACAGCTCCAACTGTTGGAGAATAAGATCTAGGAATTTTACCTTAGACATATGATATGTGGGCAGAGAAGTGTACTGCTCATGATGGAGGCAAGGCTTAACCCATCATCAGGAGAAAAACTCTATAGTACCTTGGTTAAAGATGTGAGAGACAACCAACCAACCAAATAAGTGAAAAGATTATTTGCTTGTGTAAAGCAAAGCTATCAACACGCCTGCCTACCAACTTGACCTTGATTAACATGTCACACTACAGCAAATCAGTGTATTATAAAACATGCATTAGGATATTGCCTGCCCACACCCAGCCCTCATTTTTCGGTGCCACTGCCCCCTCACCAGAGAACGTTCTGCTGACACATCATTCCACCTGATGCTGTCAGGAGGAACATTAGTGGTTAGGTTTCTCTCATACCTTCAAGATGATAAACCCCAAACATGATAAAAAATGTCCCCAATTATGGACATTTGAAGTAAGACTTTTTATTTCCTAAGTTCAACTCTGTTGATGTAGTTACTTTAGAAAACTCTATAATAAGACCCGGGTACAATTTACACACAGCTGCAAGAGCTTGAGAGTGAATGAGCTTGGGCTTTTGAAAAGTTAGCCTCCACAAGTCCATTTCTCTGTCCTTTTATCTCTGCCCCTCTCTGTATTCAGGAACTTTCTCATTCAGTATAGTCAGTACAGTTCCTTTTCAAAGGAAATGAAGTAGTTAAAAGATATTTTAACCTCTTCAAGTACAGAGTTATTAAAGCAATAGCAATAGCTAAATCCAGTTTTTAAAATGAGCCAGTTCCGTTTCTGGGAGAGGCAACTTGCATTCTATTTGTGTTCTTTACTTTTTCATTCTTGGAAATGAGAACAACAGGCTACAGGTTTCTAAACCTTATGGTTATCAGTAATTTAAATAATTCAAGAATTCTATGGAAGTGAACTTTGCTGTAACACAGAGCAGGCCCCTACCCCCACCAGCCCTCCTCTACATTACAGCCTCAGTTAGAATGTCAGCCTCATTTTTCATTTCATTCAAAGTGACAGAAGGAAAAAAAAAAAAGATACTTTAAGGCCTAATCAGGTACTGTACCGGTGCTCCTAGTGATGGAAAAAAAATCTCAAATTACTTCAGTGGGTTTGTCAGCTCTATTGTTAGCATAGTCAAGTGGCCCTACAGAAAGGAGACAGGAGAGCTAAGAGAAAATAGTAGAATTCTAATCTGCTTTTTAAAGGCTCTTGGTCAGAAGTACAGCAATTCAGATACCCCTGTTTGAAAGCAGCGGGACAGATTTGTTAGACGACAAAAGCTCCAATTAGTATTTTCCACCCCCTTTCACAATTTTCTCTATTGCTTTTGGCTCTGAAACCCTTTATGCCAGGGCCTTTGTGCTGGCAAGAGGCGGGTGGAAGGGCGCCGCGGCAGGCCGGCCGGCGGGAGCGCGGGAGGCTGCAAAGGGAGGCCCGCGGGCCGCGGTTCCCGTCGGCCCCGCGGAAGTCAAAGAGCCCCGAGGGCAGACGAGCCCCGGACGGGCCGCCGGCGGGACAAGGCGGGGCCTACCTGCGTGCATCGAGATTCGGGCCTGGCGGATGACCACCTGCGGGGCGATGGGCGTCGCGGGCTGCAGCCTGTGCAGCGCTTTGGCGACCTGCAGCAGCTGGCCCGAGGCGTCGAGCCCGTACAGGAGGCGGTCGCTCAGGAAGACGATGGCGGCGGCCGTGGCGCAGTCCCGCGCGAGGAGGGAGGCTTTCAGGGCCGCCTGGGGGAACATCCACCGGACACCATCAGCAGCGCCGGAAGAGCGCCCGGCAGAAAAGAGAGCAGCCTTGGGACCAGGCTAGTCTTCTTGGTATTGTGATCAAAAGAACAAAACCGAGAGCTAGGAGAGCTAGGAGGAGACTGAACCAAAAGACAGTCATCATCGTCGTCGTCATCCCAATTCATTTGTGGGATTAAATATTTTTTATTCTATTTTCCCTATTACATTTCTAAAATTATACAGGTGATAAAATGCATATATCCTGTAATTAAAAGACAGTACCAAACAGTACCAAGTCAAAATTAAACGTGCCCCTTTGTTTCCTGATTCCCTGCCTTATTTTCTCCCTGCCTCCCACCAATTTCATTCTTGCTCTTCCTGATAATGGTTTCACAGAGATCTTTCCAGAACTTCCTCTACCCTTTTATATGTATTTAGACATTAATTGATTCCTTGCGGTGCCTTTCTGCCTCCCTTTCTCCTTTTCTCTCTTTTTCTCTCTTCTCTTTGTTCTCTCCCTTTCTTTTCCTTCCTTTCCGTCCTAAATGAAATTACACTAGACATACTGTTGTGTTACTTGGTTTCTTCAGTCATCATAACATCTAGAATAGCTTTCTACATCAGTTCATAACACCCTGCTTCATTTATTGCCTACATTTTAATTAATAAGAAACACAGAATTCTAGGTAATATTTTATATTTATAGGATCATGTTTAGTTAATGAATAAAATAAGAAAAGAAGCAGACATGAAAGTATAACAGAGTGGGAAATAGAGATATAAATGAGGCAAACTTTTATGGAAAAACACCATATTTAGGGCTTTTAAGGTATTATACTGTGAGGAGCCTGGTAGACTGCAGTCCATGGGGTCGCTGAGAGTTGGACACGACTCAGGGACTTCACTTTCAGTTTTCGCTTTCATGCATTGGAGAAGGAAATGGCAACCCACTCCAGTGTTCTTGCCTGGAGAATCCCAGGAATGGTGGAGCCTGGTGGGCTGCTGTCCATGGGGTCGCACAGAATCGGACACGACTGAAGTGACTTAGCAGCAGCAGCAGCAGCAGCATTGTGAGTGAAAGTTGCTCAGTCGTGATCAACTCTTTGCAACCCCATGGACCATACAGTCCATGGAATTCTCTAGGCCAGAATACTGGAGTGGGTAGCCTTTCCCTTCTCCAGGGGATCTTCCCAACCCAGGGATCCGACCCAGGTCTCCCTCACTGCAGGAAGATTCTTTACCGGCTGAGCCACAGGGGAAGCCCAAGAATACTGGAGTGGGTAGCCTATCCCTTCAGATTCAGCCAGATTCAGCCAGATTGCTTACCAACTGAGCTATCACGGAAGCCTAAGGTATTATACTAAAGACATTAAAAGTCACACAGCTGATAACATAAATGAATTTACCACCCATTTGCTAAACCAAGTAGAATGTTTTCTGGGCTTGTCAGTTCACAGATGAAGCCTAGAAAGCATTTAAGCGTTGCCATTTTCCCACCACAATCTTTTTATACAAACACTGCTTTCTTCATCACATAAGTACTAACATTTATTGGGCAAAACTAGGTACCAGGCACAGTGCTAAGAGCTGTATATGTATTAATTTATTTAATCATCACCAAAAATCCTAAGAGGCAGATTCTATTTACTTAATTGTCAAAATCAGTATTTTAATCATCCAGTTGAATTATTCCTCCCATTCTGACTCCTAAAATCCTACTGGGTTGACCAAAAAAGTTCATTTGGATTTCTCCAGAACATCTTATGAAAAACCCAAATGAATGTTTTGGCCAACTCAATATTTCTTTTCATTTATACCTTGCTACCAAGAACCACCGCAATAATCCTTCTCTTTTNAATCCTACTGGGTTGACCAAAAAAGTTCATTTGGATTTCTCCAGAACATCTTATGAAAAACCCAAATGAATGTTTTGGCCAACTCAATATTTCTTTTCATTTATACCTTGCTACCAAGAACCACCGCAATAATCCTTCTCTTTTCAAACTAATGCATTCTCGTTAAGGCTTTTAACCTATTACTGTGTTTTTTGAGTTTAAAAAGTGATAATGTGCTCTTGTATTTGTCCTTTTGTTCTTAGTTGATCACTATTGAAATTGTGATATTAATAGTAATACCAATTGTTAGGGGGAATATCTCTTCTCTCCTTTCGCTGTTTCCTTCCATGTGCAGGGAGCTCAGTTACTGTAGCACTCCTGGCCTCTTTCTACTTATTCTACCCCAGGAGAGGTGGACGATTTTGATTGGTAAACTTGGGAAGAAACTGGGCATGCATTGCTCAGCTCCTCAATTTTTTCTTTTGGGACCAGAGTGTCTAAAGGAAATAGGGATTCTTCTCTGCTCTTCTATGTCATGCCTTATCTAGAAAACCACCCCTTGTGGGGTGTTCTGCGCTGTGAGTGAATAGGGAGGTCAACATAATTCTGGGGTTCATCTAGCAGAACCCTTGCCCTAAAACCCAGCTGTATCTTCCAAGTTAGCCTTTGTCAGAATTAAAGGTAATGTTTAATCTCTTGTCTCCCTAAGTCTTTTGCTTTATTTCTTAGTTTGCTCTAGGAGGGTAAGAGAGGTGTTATTTATTGGATCTGCCCAAAGACCCCAATGTTAATCATTACCTGACACACCATGTGTGCTGTGTGCTAAGTCGCTTCAGTCGTGTCTGAAACCTTTGTGACTTGTTGTGTCCAAGGGATTCTCCACGCAAGAATCCTAGAGTGCCCTCATCCAGGGGAATCTTTCCCACCCAGGGATTGAACCTGCATCTCTTTAGGTCTCCTGCATAGGCAGGTGGGTTCTTTATCATGAGTGCCATCTGAGAAGTCCACCATAACCCTTTCTAAACGAAACTGCTCTGCTCACAGCTCCTGCCTTTGAAGCAGCAACGTTTTTTGTTGACCTTGATCCCCTCTTCCCATCTGACCACCAGCTGAAGGCCAACCTAAGAGTACCTACCTCATACCTAGCCCATGACTCTGTGGCCTGGAATGAAAAATGAATTTATCAATCTAAACTAAGAAACACAGAATTTTCTAGTTGCTGCAGGATAGGAAGAAGCAGAGAGTAGAGTTTAGCTAAGCTACATTTATGTATAACGCCCGCGTGAAGATCCAAGAATGTGACTGTGAATCCAGATCCACATTTTCACCAATGCTATTATTAGAGTTACAGGCTTCCTTTATCATCCCATGCGTATGTTCATAATAATGTACACCCTATTCTATGAATTTCCTTGTGTGAGCCTCTGGTTAACTCAACCAAAAATGCCTAACTGAAACTGAAATGCTCAAAACTTCTATTGAGGATTGTCAAGTAAACCATTAACCTGAAAACACAAGTTTTAAAATGAAAACAAGGCAGTCATTTGACATTTGTAAAACGTAAGTTTAAAGATAGAAAAGGAAATTGCTGACTTTATGTATGCCCAGCTCTGTTTAACATGAAGTCTCTGATCAAGAGTCCTCTCGACGCTAGGTGCACAACATGGCCCTTTGGTTTGCAACGTCAGCTGCTATGTGCAGCATGTGCAGCGTCCGCCATGGCCAGGCTGTCTTAAACCATCCTTTGAAACAGCAACTCTATTCCTGTCACCCCGCTCATGACCCTGTGGAGGGTACTCAGCAAGCCACAGTGAGGCCCTTCTCTTTGAGGTGCATGCCTGATGTTTAGTTCTGCTCTTTACTCTCATAGGGGTCTCACTTCAGTTTTCTGGGTAAGAGTACCTACGGGGGATGCAATGTTCAGAGGCAGGTCTGTTCTCCAGGCTGATTCTCCTCCCTTTCCTCCTTGACAATAATGGTTTCCATCTTTGTAGTACCATTTAGTTTATGAAAAACGTTCACACAAGTGATTTCATTTATATTTATAGTAACTACAAAATCTAGGTAAGGTAAGGAAATGGAGACTGAGAGGTCGACTTTCCAAAGTTACAAAGTCAAAAGGGTCAGGGTCAGGCAGGAAGGAACTCAAGTCTCTATCATTTTTTTTTTTTTTTCTTCCCTTTTCCATTGTGGTAAAAAAACACAGAACATAAATTTTACCATCTTAGCTTTTTTAAAGTATGGCATTCAGTAGTGTTAAGTGTATTCATATTGTTGTAAATTAGATCTTCAGAACTTTTTTATCTTGCAAATATGAAACTCAATACACATTAAACAAATCCTTTCTCCCTTCTCCCTAGCTCCTGGTAACCTCCGTTTTACTTGCTGTTTCTATGAATTTGACTCTTCTAAGGTATGTCATCACTTCATGGGAAATAGATGGGGAAACAGTGGAAACAGTGTCAGACTTTATTTTGGGGGGCTCCAAAATCACTGCAGATGGTGACTGCAGCCATGAAATTAAAAGACGTTTACTCCTTGGAAGAAAAGTTATGACCAACCTAGACAGCATATTCAAAAGCAGAGACATTACTTTGCCGACTAAGGTCTGTCTTAGTCAAAGCTATGGTTTTTCCAGTAGCCATGTATGGATGTGAGAGTTGGACTGTGAAGAAGGCTGAGCACCGCAGAATTGATGCCTTTGAACTGTGGTGTTGGAGAAGACTCTTGAGAGTCCATTGGACTGCAAGGAGATCCAACCAGTCCATTCTGAAGGAGATCAACCCTGGGATTTTCTTTGGAAGGAATGATGCTGAAGCTGAAACTCCAGTACTTTGGCCACCTCATGCGAAGAGTTGACTCATTGGAAAAGACTCTGATGCTGGGAGGGATTGGGGGCAGGAAGAGAAGGGGACGACTGAGGATGAGATGGCTGGATGGCATCACTGACTCTATGGATGTGAGTCTGAGTGAACTCCGGGAGTTGGTGATGGACAGGGAGGCCTGGCGTGCTGCGATTCATGGGGTCGCAAAGAGTTGGACACAACTGAACGACTGAACTGAACTGAACTGAAGGGACATCAGAGATATAAAAACGATCCAAATCCACTTCTAGGGATTAAAAAATGTCTGAGATGAAACCATAAGTATCTGGATTGTGTCCGGGGTCTTCTGTTCATTTGCCATGGCAAGTTACTTAACCTCTCTGAGTCTCAGTTTCCTCATCTGTGACATGTGGATAATATCGATTTTTAGTGCTGTTTGAGAATTAGAAGAAATGTGGGTCAATTGTTCAGCACAGAGCCTGGCACATTATGGGTGCTTAATAAATGAAGGGGAACAAAATAGGGAAGATAACTTAGTTCCTGTGCTCCCATTCTCCTGTATGGCAAAATAGCAACAAGCGAAGATAGACTCTTAAAATAAATGTCAGTGGAATTTTCAATAGAGCAAAAAGGAACAGATCATTCCTATAACATCTCTAAGGTTTATCTCAGAAAATGGTGTGGCCTCTCATTTAATTTCTTTCTTCTCTTTGCCCTGTCTAAGGAGTGATATTACTAGAAACTGCGAAAAGAAAAGAAAGAAAAGGAAAATGAGCAGGCTCCATGGCAGTTGGTGAAGGAAAGCTGGCGCTTGAAAGGCAGCTTTCTCAGCATGCACGTGCGAGCTGCTTTTGGCTGTGGCCAATGGAGGAATCCCTCCCGAGCACCTGTAAAGGATGCTGCAAACACCCTGTTCTGCATCCCGCGTGAACACGCCATATATTTGAGCAGAGAACATTGGCTTATCTGTTTTTCCCCCTTCTACTCTTAATAGTTTGGAGCACAAAAGCCTGAGAGAGGGTGACCTGCCAGACAAAGGCCCTTTGAGTTCCTTGTAGAAGTAGACTCGGAGGAGGATGGAAGGAATCCAAGTGGCCCTATTATTTCCACTTGCACTAATTAGACATTTTTCTGTCAGCTATTGAGCACTGCTGAGAGGCCAAACTCTCTGAATTCATTTCTAAAGTGTTTACAGAAGTTTGCATCTGTTTGTGTCTCTTCAGGAGGAAAATAAGCACTTCAATAGCATTGTGGAAAATCTAAACGAAGCATCCTATTCTGGAGGGCCTGGCGTCCCCACAGCTGCATAATTTAACTCCGCTCAGGGCCTGAACCTCTCGCTTCTCTCTCCAAAACCTAACTACGCAAAATGCAGAGAAAGTCAACTCCGGAGAATCTTTTCTTTCTTGTCATTGTCTTTCCTCTCCCTCCTTTGAAACGGCGGCCTGCTGTGCGTCACATACAGATTTGGGTGGGTATCATGCTTGCAGTCCCGCTCTCGTGTTTCTACCAGCACTCTGAGAAATTAATACCCACTTTCATTTGCTGCCAAGTGCGGGGATAGTAAATTCCTCAGCAGCAAAGCCGAATACATCACCATCCTGGGAATCTCCCCCAAGTGTCTGCCCGGGGAGCACCCTGACTTCAGAAGGGGAGGAATGAAAGGAGGCCCCGGGTGTGTGGTAGGGAAAGACACTGAAGAGAAAGTTTCCCTACATGGCAAACTCTGCCTGGGTTATGCACAATTAGATTAACATGAAAGAGAGTCCCTTTCCCTCCCCCACTCCCCAAAAAAGAAAGAAAAAGAAAACAACACAAAAACCCTAACCCACTGACTACGTGGCAGTGCCTTTGAAATGCATATTGGTCTACATGGTATTTGATTCAGGGTTCTTTTTGTTTGGGTTTTTAGGCCCACGACTGACCTGCCATCACAGAGGACTCAAAAATAAAATCTTTTAAGATGGTGTCACAGTAACAGAATTTTAGTGATGGAACCAATATAGCATAACTCAAGATTTTTTTAAAAAAGGAATTCTATTCCTTTATCTTTGCTCAGAGGCTGACTTAAGAGAAAGCTTGTTCAACTAGTCACTAAATTGTGTTTTTCTTGTTGAGTGAACCTGTTTAAATGAAAATATATGGACACAGATAAGGCAGTGTGTATGCTGGATTTCTAAAGACAGGCTTACAAATGTGCACACACACACATACCCTACATTTTTTTGCATCTGTTTTCAGGATGGGAAATATGGGGTTCTAATTGAGTTTGTGGTACAAAGGGAACTTCATGGCAAGGAAGCTGAGTCAGGTGGTAAAGGAATTAAATTCCACAATGAGATTTCAATACACAGGTGATTGAAAAAAATGCTAAAGAGCCTGTTCCAAGGGCTTTTGCTGAACATCAGCAAGGAAAAGTGTGTGCTGTTTTCATAGTTCCTTGCATTAACTCTTGCCCCTCCCAATGCTGAGCATCAAGTGTGGGTCCCAGCTATGGGTTCAAAGCCGTGATGTGTTCACAGCAATGACAATGGAAGCTGTTCTCAAGGGGGGCTGGGTGAGGGGACTCAGAACCGAAGCCATCTGGCATTGCAATTGGCAGGCGCAGTGTAGAGGGAAATTATTGCTGCATGGCAAATTGGGAGATAGGAAAAAGGCAGGGGAAAGGGAGAAGGGGAAATGTCCTGAGGTGAGGAATCAGCAGAATAAACAAATGAAAAGTGATTGACGCCTACATAGTTATGTGTCAACAGTAAAGCAGAGTAAGAGTCAACCGACCCAACCGGACTCCTCAAGGTCAAGGGAAGACCAAGCACAAATGCTCCACGTTTGTCCACCCACTGAACCATGAGGAGGAGGAGGGGAAAAAACCTGAACTTCCCTACTGTTTATGCTCAAGGCTTATTAATATTTCATCAATCTTCCCTTCATTTTACCAGTGGAACATGCAGATTCAAGCACTTTCAGAAAACAGTTATTGATATAACCTTTTTATTGATCCCAATACTTGAAGATAATATTTTGGGTTATCTATCCCTGCTTTCTTACCCTCCCTCTCACACATCTACTGCGAATGGAATTGGGTTGTCTGTTGAAAGAAAAAGCAATATCAAAATAGATCCGCCAGGACCCTGGTGAAGCTCAAGGCCCCCGAGTACCATGGACCTGCACCTGTCTTCTGGATTCCAATGACTCTCGTCATCATTCGTGGTGATTTCAGCATCCATACTGATGACTTACCCAGCACACATCACTTACCCTGTCTCGCTTGCTTCCTTATCTCCAGCGAGCTTGCTCTACACTCAACCTTAGTCACTCTCATGGTCAGAACTTGATTTTCTGATTTATCTCCTATTCTCCCAGCTTTCTTCCTGGATAGCCAAA
Source organism: Neotragus pygmaeus (assembly GCA_006410875.1). Classification (NCBI taxonomy): domain Eukaryota; kingdom Metazoa; phylum Chordata; class Mammalia; order Artiodactyla; family Bovidae; genus Neotragus; species Neotragus pygmaeus. The sequence continues at coordinate 527,020 of SJYV01013874.1, forward strand.
CCTCAGTGATTCTGCAACATTTTTGGGATATCCACACTGTCTGCGAAACCTATTGTTTTATTTGTTTGTTTTGCTATGCCATCAGTCCCTCATGTCCTCACTTGCCTTTTTAAATTCCATGGTGCATCAGCATAACAGCGTTTAATTAATATTTTATTTTATTTGCTTTTTTTGATATTTCTTTTAAAAAAATTTTTATTTTTCTTTACAATACTGTATTGGTTTTGCCATACATTGACATAAGCATTCTTGACTCCCTCTGCCACTTTCTACTTCCGCCATATTTGTCTGGCAATNTTTTATTTTATTTGCTTTTTTTTGATATTTCTTTTAAAAAAATTTTTATTTTTCTTTACAATACTGTATTGGTTTTGCCATACATTGACATAAGCATTCTTGACTCCCTCTGCCACTTTCTACTTCCGCCATATTTGTCTGGCAATTCTAACCATGTTTATTGTTAAGGGAAAATGTTGACCTCATAGTATAATCACCTAAGGAGGCTTCTAAAAAATCTAGATGCCCAGATGGCACCCTTGGCCTGTTAAATCAGAATCTCTGGACGTGTGCCCAGGCATCAGTTGCTCCTTACAATGCCCAGGTGATACCAACGATCCCCAGGTGATTCCAATGATTCCAGCTTTGAAACCACCTGTCCCTGACCTTTAGCTTCTTTCCCCACCCTTCACTCCCTCCTCCCTGATGGGAGTGGAGTGAGTTTTCTGATGGGAATGGCATAGCAGGCTCAGACCTTCTTCTTTCCTCTCTTCAAATCTTCCTCCCTGTTCTACAAAAAGGGAAGGGGCCTGGCAGCAGCAAGATGTGTGAAGAATTTTCCAACTACTTGCCCCCAAACCTAAAGCTACGTTCTCCTGTTTTAGAATAATAAAGGTTGCTCTTTTACATCTGTCTTTCAGTAGGTTCTGAATACAGAAGATGAATGTTATTTATTGTCACTTAATATTTTCAAATTATATCTAATTCTCTGCCTAACCTGGGCTTGTACCCAAGCAAATGAATGTGGCTGGAGAAAAATGCACAACTGTAACACTTTAAATTTATGACCATAACCTGAAGCTTGCCCTCAGCACGGCCAGACAATCCAGCTTTTACACCTTTGCTCTCCTCTACAGCTGCCGCAGCCCCTTTAACCTCCTCTACTCAACTGATGACCTGGCTTCTGAATTCACTAAGGTAATAGTCAGTGAGGTGAGACCTTCCTTATTCTCTTTCCCAAATCTGCCAACCCTCTTATGTTATAACTCATGTGTCCTCCGTACTCCTACTGGCATGTTTAAGACCAATTGCCACTGTATACTCAAATCTATCCTGCCTGCTTTACTCTAGGACCTGATGCCTATAAACACTTCCTTTCACTTCTGCATCATTCATTTCCTCATCTCTGCTGGATCATTCTCATCAGCATACAAACGTGTATTTCCATCTTAAAAAGTCCTTCCTTAACCGTGTATCTCAGTCCTTTCGGATGATGTAACAATAATGTCATAAACTGGGTATTTTATAAGCAATAGGCTTATTTCTCATAGTTCTGGGGATTGGGAAGACCAGAATTAAGGAACCAGCAGATCTGATGCTGGGTGAAGGCTTTCTTCCTGGTTTAGAGGTGGCATCTTTTCTCTGTGTCTCTCTGGAATCTCTTTTTAAGGGCACTAATCCCATTCATGAGGACTCCGTCCTCCTCAAGGCCTAATCACTTCACCAAAGCACCTCCTCCAAAACCATCACCTTGAAGGGTAGGATTTCAACCTATGAATGTGGGAGGTAAGGGTACAAATAGCCAGTCCCCAGCATTCTCCTTCTAGCACCTGTCCCATTTCTCTGTCCCTCCTTACAGTCAATCTCAAAAGAGTTGTCTAAACTCACTGTCATGCTTTCTCACCTCCCACTTTTTCTTAAATCTATAGCTGTCATCCCCAACACTCCACTGAACCCATTCTTTTAAAGGTTGCCAACAACCTCCAAATCCAATGATCATTTATTAATCCTTATCTTATTCAGACTCCTAGAAGCATTTGGCTGTGACGATCAATCCCTCCTTTTTTATTCATGTGACTTCGGCATTTCACACTCTCCTGGTTTTCTTTCTCCTTCATTGACTGCTCACTCTACTTTGCTGGCACATCCTTTTCCAGCCTCTGAATGTCGACGGCCCAAGGAGTCAGTCCTAAGACTGCTTCCGTTCTCTAGCACACACTCATTTAAATGGTCCCCTGGCCTCAAATATGACTCGTGTTGATAACTCCAAACTAAAATACTATCCTATTGTTAAGCAATTATCCTCCAATTAAAAATAAATAAATTAAGAAAGAAAGAAAAAAAACAACTCTTCTGAGTCTCTTTCCTGCAGTGCTGTGCAGTATACAAAATTGCCTATGCAATAAATAGCCTGATGTGGATGTCAGTTACATATCTCAAACTTAATATGTTTAAAACAGAACATTTTAATTTCCCTTCTGTACTTGCTTCTTCATTTCATTAACGACAACTCATTCATTCATTTGCTGAGGACAAAACTTTAGAGTTTTCACTCTGTTGGTGGCTCTTCTCTCATCCTCTACATTGAATCCATCTGCAAATGATATTGGCTACACCTTTTAAAAAAATTATTAAAAAAAAATTGGAGTATAGGGCTTCCCTGATGTCTCAGTGGTTAAGAATCTGCCTGTCAATGCAGGGGACACAGGTTCGATCCCTGGTCTGGGAAGACCTCACATGCTGCGGAGCAACGACGCCCATGCACCACAACTATTGAGCTTGTGCTCTGGAGCCTGGGAACCGCAACTACTGAAGCTGGTGAACCCTAGAGCCCATGCTCAGCCACAAGAGAAGCCACCACGATGAGAATCCTGCGTGCCGCAACTAGAAAGGAGCCCCCATTTGCAGCGGAGAAAGCCCAGCAGAGCCATAAAATAAGTTAGTTAATTAAAAAATTAGAGTAGGATTGCTTTTCAATGTTGTGTTAGTTTCTGCTATACAACAACATGAATCAGCTATAAATATATATATATATATNCAAATAGACTGACTTGTTACTTTAGAATCTTATTGTCCAAGAGAATCACATTTATATAAACAAAGCAGAAATAAATGTTTTAACAGTAAAGGTTAGCCTTGCTGCAATAAAACCTCATTAAAAAAATTTCACTACGGGGAAGTTATTCACAAAGTATGAATGGTTATTCACTAAATCAGAATCTCTGGATAGTAGAACTTGTGGAAAAAAATGTGAGAAGCTAAACTTCTCCTCATTCTTTCTCTCCCTCCCCAGCTAATGCACATTCCCACATAGATACACACAGATATACAGAGACACAGGTAATCCTGATTCAGTTAGTCCCTTGAGCAGTATTTATAATTTCAACCATAAATCACTGAAATCATAAGCAGGTCTAAATTACGTGCATTTTAAGCACATTAAGCAAAGATTTGGCCTTACACAAAGAATGACGAGAAGCTGCTGTAGTCCTGTGTACAAATCATAAAATGTGAGACTTACTGAGAGAAAACGTTAGAGGTCTGACTCCTATGCCCCTTTAACATTCTACTTGACAATGACTCCAGAGGCGCCGAGGTTTCAATTTCATATACAGTGCCAGTGGGAATAATTCATGCCTAACATGATAGAAGGTTTTCAGTAACCATGAAAGAAACAAATATTGCTTTCAATATTTACACGGTGAAGAAATATAAAAAGTTCCAGGATTGGGTTGGTAATACTTTTAAAATGTGATGGATTGTACATGCGTATGGAAAAAAAGTTAGTTTGTTTGAGACTATTCTTAGGAGGAAGAGAGTCAAATCAGTTACTAGGGGGAGATACTGTGGGAAAGTGAAAAATACTGGGCTTGGATTGAGCTGAGGCACTATTTGCTGTGGACCTCATTGTCCAAACTAAGTAAACTACTTAATTTTTAAAATTTCATTCTGTTATGTATAGAATAAGGATAATAAAACCACAGAGATTACTGAGAAAAATATATGTAAAATGCCTTGCACTTAGTAGATACTCAATGAATAACATTATTTTGAGAGTGGACTGATGGTAGCTGTGTGGAATAAGTCCCTCATATCTCAAAATATAATGAAAAATTTTAAAGTTTCCACCAAAGTTTACCAATGAGAAAGAAAGTAAGCTTTATTATAACATTTTAAAAAGTGGGTAGACCCTAGCCCCTTCCTTTGCCTGTATGTCAAATGGTGACTCATGACAAACTGCACAGAGGAATTCCTCATCTTGGAGGGGCTGATGATGAGGACTCACCCACTGAACTGTTTTCAGCTTATTATATTGCAGTTNGTAGACCCTAGCCCCTTCCTTTGCCTGTATGTCAAATGGTGACTCATGACAAACTGCACAGAGGAATTCCTCATCTTGGAGGGGCTGATGATGAGGACTCACCCACTGAACTGTTTTCAGCTTATTATATTGCAGTTGCTGCTGCTGCTGCTGCTAAGTTGCTTCAGTCGTGTCCGACTCTGTGCGACCCCATGGACGGCAGCCCACCAGGCTCCCCCGTCCCTGGGATTCTCCAGGCAAGAACACTGGAGTGGGTTGCCATTTCCTTCTCCAATGCATGAAAGTGAAAAGTGAAAGTGAAGTTGCTCAGTCGTGTCCCACTCTTAGCGACCTCATGGACTGCAGCCCACCAGGCTCCTCCGTCCATGGGATTTTCCAAACAATAGTACTGGAGTGAGGTGCCATTGCCTTCTCCGATATTGCAGTTATACCTGGTTAAATAGATTCGCAGTTTATATTATCACAAATCAAAGACACTTCAGAATAATTCATAATAAGAGGGGGAAAGACTGCAAAAAGCTCAAAGCAAAGTTCTTTAAACAATAGTCAAATGTAAGAGCTTGGCCATCATCGCTTTATAAACAGACAAGTGCTAGTTTTGTGTTTTGGTAGCGTGTGTGTGTGTGTGTGTGTGTGCTCAGCCGTGTCTGAGTCTTTGCGACCCCCTGGACTGTAGCCCGCCAGGCTCCTCTGTCCATGGGATTCTCCAGGCAAGAACACTGGAGTGGGTTGCCATTTCTTCCTCCAGATCTTCCCAACCCAGGGACCGAATCTGTGTCTTCTGTGGTCCTGTATCCTGTATTGGTAGGTGGATTCTTTATCATTGAACCACCTGGGAAGCCCACATTGGTAGTATCACAGCCAATAAGTTTTATCTGCGGTGTGGAAACGGCTAATGGAAACAGACGGGTGCTCCAAATTTACTAGCCTTTCTGTGATGACAAGAAGCTGACAACAGTGTGTTATCCAATAGGTATTCTGAAAATATTTTTCAGGTAATGATACTGGAAGTGTTTTTAGCATTGTGATTTTAAAAGAAAGTATCTATATTAAAAACACTCATACAAATGGGAAACTTTCAACCTGTTTAAAAATCTTCCAAATGAAGGATTTCAACATCCTTTGTTAAAACATAATGTCTTCTGATTACCTTGCAGAAGCACACCATTGACATTAAGGAAAGTGGAAGTTTGTAGCTGAATTTCAACAAATGATTTTTCATAATTGGTGGATAGATTGAAATATGAGTAGCGTGAATTAGCAATCACAGCCTAGCTCTTTTATTTGGATCAACATACCTTTGAGACATACTTTTTTCAACTATTACAGTCATTAGAACTAAGTACTGAAATAAACTGTGCTAGCCATCTCTTCAATGGGCAGTGCTAAGCTGAGTTTAAAAACATAGTTAATCATATTTAATTATAATTTTAATACAAACAGAAAGGTTCTTGTACCAATAATTCAGTTTAAAAAATTATTTTAAAATGTTCATTTAATTGTTTTGTTTTTCTTAAATTTCTACCCTACAGAAATATATAACATAGGAATGCACAGCACATGCATATACTTTATTAAACAAATGTGTATTAGAGTGCCTGCTCAAAAGTTTTTACTGATGATCAGTAAAAATAATTAAAGACAACTGATTCAGAATGAATTAATCAATGAGATAGTGAAAGATTTTTCTTTTGTTCTATACAAATACATCCGAAAAGAGAAAGAAGTAATTCCAAATATCTTTGAATTTGTTGAGCTTAAAAGGTTTTGGTTTCTGCCCTCTGAGGCAAGTTGGTTTAATAAGCAAGGCAAGTGATTCTACATCATGAAGGGATGGTGGCAGGCAGAGGGGGGTGGCACAGAGGGGAGGCTTAACCACACTTCATAGTGTGGCTTGGGAACATCTTTCAAGCTCTCTGAGCCAACTGTCTCATCAGCAAAATGGGCATAATCAGTTCAGTTTGCAGGGCTGTCATCAAATTAATATGTTGTTAAGAGCATATCATACAGAATCACATGAAGTTGTCAGTATTTGGTGCTTGTTGATATACAACAAAACAATGTAGTTCAACTAGTATAAACAGCATCAGATATGTGGAGATATATATATATATATATATATTTAGCGATAATATTGTTCGACCTCCTTAATTTACTTAACATAAAATGTAGGAGGTGATGTTATTCTTTCTTGCTGACAGGACAGGATAAGCACATCCCTAGGACTGATCATTTTCTGAAGGTCATTACTTTCTTCTTTCTGCCCAGCACTTCAATCTGCTCATTTTCAGCATTTTGAACTGGATTGCTCTGCTCACTTGTCTTAGTTTGATCAACTCCACCAAGACTTGGCTCAGCTTTTGGGCCTCATTATGAGGAGACATGAAATCCATGCCATAGGGTTAGTCCTCATCAAAGGGATAACTTGCATGCCTGATTCTGTGGCAACCAACGTTTCATTGGTAGAATTCTAAGGACAAGTCACCATTTTAATTTATCTTCCATTGAAACTTGAAAGTACCCTATTAAAAGGGGTAGTTTTTTGGCACCGTTTTAGAGCAGGGTTTAAATCCTTGGTGATTTTAATCATATGCTATCTTAAAGTTTGAATTCGCATAGGCCTTGGGACTAATATTTATCCTCTGAAGGTTTCATTCTCTTGGTGCCTAATTTTTATGTATTAAATGAAATTCATTTTTGAAAGATCTGAACCTTTTGTCTGGCTCCTTTTCGAAAGAAGAACTATAATGTTCAGCAGAAGGAACTAAAGTTTTAAATGTTGATTACTGAAAATTATAAGATTTCTGTCTTAATCCTTCACTGAGTAAAAAAGTGAAATCACATTGACAGAGAGGGAAGAGAGCAGGTTACAGGGCAGCTGAGGCAATAGGAATGCATCAGGGAAAAGCTGCCCGGGCCCCGTAACAGCCGTGTGTGAAGGATGGAACTGTGTGGGCTCAGGGAAGACATGCCAGGCTCAGGTTCAGAAACCTGGGTGCTGGGTCCTGCTGCTCCCACTAACAGGTGATGTAACTTACAGCAAGTCACTTCTTACTCTCTCTGGGTTTCATTTCCCCATCTATCAAATGATGGGCTTGAAATAGATGACCTTTAAATTTCCCTCCCTGGAAGAAAAGCTATGACAAACCCAGACAGTGTATTAAAAAGCAGAAACATCACTTTGCCAACCAAGGGTCTATATAGTCAATGCTATGGATTTTCCAGTAGTCAAGTATGGATGTGGGAGCTGGGCCATAAAGAAGACTGAATGCCAAAGAATTGATGCTTACAAACTGTAGTGCTGAAGAAGACTCTTGAGAGTGCCTTGGACAGCAAGGAGATCAAACCAGTCAATCCAAAAGGAAACCTACCCTGAATATTCACTGGAAGGACTGATGCTGAAGCTGAAGCTCCAATACTTTGGCCACCTGTTGTGAAGAACCAACTCATGGAAAATATCCTGATTTGGGGAAAGATTGAGGGCAGGAGAAGGGGGCTACAGAGGATGAGATCGTTGGATGGCATCACCGACTCAATGGACATGAGTCTGAGTATACTATGGGAGATAGTGAAGGATAGGAACCCTGGCATGCCGCAGTTCATGGGGTTGCAGAGAGGTGGACACAACTGAACAACAAAATTTCCCTCCAGTTTTGGTATTCTATCATCCAATAAAGAAATAACTTGTATTCATGAATATCAATTATATGGAATATGTATATATGTATATTCCATAGGTGTCTGTATGTGTATGCACACATATGTGCTAAAATGATCTTCAAAAACTTAACAGGAAAACTTAGCTTATAGCAGGCCATCAAATGGGAAAAGGAAAGATTCAGAAACAAGAGCACTGCATTTTGAATCCTCACTTTATTAGTGGAAAGATGCATGATCGATGTCATTTAATTAATGATAGCTTTTCCATTAGAATCAGTACTTGTTTTTGCTCTCAGAGAAGTAGTGCACCATTACCTTACTATCCTTATTTAGATTTTTGAATATTTGATCCTATTTAGAGTTAAGGACAACTGGACAACAGAGGCTTTTCTCTTTCTCTCAATCATCTTCCTTTTTTTTTTTAAATAACAGTAACAGATGTCTATTATGAAATTAAAGAAATATAAAAAATTAGCTTGTAATCTACCACTTTAATAAAAATGTTCATTCAAATTTATTTAGATTTTATTGTTCAGGATTAGTTTTAGGTGTTTTTGGAAAATATACATGTTACTTATTTATTATTTCTAAATTAACTGAGATTCCTCCACCCTCACACCGAAGATTTAAGCAAGAAAAAATGGCAGATTGCTATATCAGAAAGATGGCTTTGGTTACAGTGCAGAGAAAACTTGTGGAGCCATGGCAATAATGGGGACTATCCACCCATCTATTTCTGGGTCTCCTCCTTCTGGGCATATGGTACAGCTGTGTTTCCCTGGCTCCTGAAGTGAGGCGTGACTACATGGCTTATCTAGACCAATGGCCACTTCTGTATGAAAATATTTAATAGCCACTATGCAAGTCACAATTTCTTCTTCCCCCTGCCATAGCAATCAGCAATACTTTAAATGATAGGCATTCCACGAAGCTGAGTCCCTGAGGAAAAGTGACATAAGGCTGAGCCTCCCCCAATGTCCCCTCAGATGGACACAAAGGAAGCACAAGGAACAAGTCTTTATTTACTTTAAACCTCTAAGGTTTTGGAGCTATTTGGATTTTTTTTTCCTGCAGCATAATCTTACTATCCTTATAATACAGGAGACATGACTAGATAGGGAGAGGAGTTGGATATGATCTAGGAAAGAGATGTCAGGGTCTGAACCAGAATAGCTGCAGTAGGGTTGAAGAAGATGCATTCGAGAGAGATTTAAGGGGAAATCAGGAGGCTGTGATAACCAATGAGTATGAGAGTTGAGGGTGAAGATAGAGTTAAAGATGATTCCTGTCTTGATTTGGGTGACTGAGTGGCTCGTGGTAACATTTAATTACCTGTGGCCGCTGGAGGAGGATAAAATGTGATTGGTGGAGGGAGAAGGAGCTGGAAGATGAGGCGTTCAGGTTTTGACCTATTGCAGTGGAGCTGTCTGAAACATGCAAATAGAGATATTTAGCAGGCTGTTGTATTGTGATATGTTTTCTCCAATCTACTTTCTCTAGTCATGTTTAGGGATGATATAATACAGTAAATACTAGAACCTACATTTTTTTTTTCTAGTAGAAACTAGTTTTGTTGAAATGTTCTTTGGAACAAATTCTGTTCTTGACTGTGACTTATTTCACCTTTCTTCCTGTAGGGATATAAGATGACATGCTAAGATCTTGAAGCCATTTGAGAGCTTTCTTGCTTCCTCATATTCTACATGTGCATAAGCCAACTTTCCCTTGGTGTGTTAGTTTCCTGTGGCTGACATAACAAAGTACCACAAATGGAGTGGCTTACAACACAGAGATGTGCTATTTCAAAGTTTTGGAGGTTAGAAGTCTGAAATCAGTGTCAGTAGGGTCATGCTCTGCTAAGGTTCCAGCCTTTCTCTTAGCTTCTGGTGGTGCCAGATGTTCCTGGTATTCCTTGGCCTGTAGCTGCATAACCTCAGCTTCTTCCTCTGCCATCACAGAATGCCTCTGGCATTCTCTCTGCATCTTTGTGTCTTCACATGGCTGTCTTCCAATAAGGATACCAGTCAGATTGAATTAAGGGCTCATCCTACTCCAGTATGACCTTATCTGAACAAATTACATCTGTAATGAGAGCAGTGAGAGACTTTATTTTTAGGGGCCCCAAAAATCACTGCAGATGGTGACTGCAGCCATGAAATTAAAAGATGTTTTCTCCTTGGAAGAAAAGCTATGACCAACCTAGACATTATATTAAAAAGCAGAGACATTACTTTGCCAACAAAGGTCCATCTAGTCAAAGCTATGGTTTTTCCAGTAGTCATGTATGGATGTGAGAGTTGACTATAAAGAAAGCTGAGTGCTGAGAATTGATGCTTTTGAACTGTAGTGTTGGAGAAGACTCTTGAGAGTCCCTTGGACTGCAAGGAGCTCCAACCAGTCCATCCTCAAGGAAATCAGTCCTGAATATTCATTGGAAGCACTGATGCTGAAGCTGAAACTCCAATACTTTGGCCACCTGATATGAAGAACTGACTCATTGGAAAGACCCTGATCCTGGGAAAAATTGAAGGTGGGAAAAGAAGGGGATGACAGAGGATGAGATGTTTGGATGGCATCACTGACGCAATGGGCATAAGTTTCAGTGGGCTCCGGGAGTTGGTGATGGACAGGGAAGCCCAGCATGTGGCAGTGAATGGGATCACAAAGAGTCGGACAAGATTGAGCAACTGAACTGAACTGAACTGAATGGCCCTATTTTCAAATAAAGTCACTTTCTGAAGCATTGAGAGTTAGAACTTCAGAGTATTTTAATGGGGAAAACATCAACCCATAGCACTTGGGAAAAGTATGATAACCCCCAGATTTCAGGGCCTATAATAATAAAGTTTTTGGTGGTTGTCTGTATTTCACATTTGGGTGCAGTTTGGTTCCAACTCTGAGGCTCCGCTTCTGCCCCTTTCCAGGATCCAGACTGAGGGAGTAGCCCTTCTCCTGTTTATGAAGCAAAGGAAAGCTTCCAACTGCTGAACTACACAATGGCTTATACTGCTTGGGATTGAGAAAAGTCATCACTTCCAATCTACCTTTCACAGGTAGGGCAGGTCATATGGCCAAGTTTGTAGGGATTATAAGAACATGTGTTGAGTACCTGCCACACATTTGGTGTTCAATAAATAGAAGGGACCATTCCAATAAGCAGACTTTTGACAAAGCGTTGCCCTATCTCTTCGTTCTTGCAGTTTTCCCAGAACATGAATTAGGTCTTCGATTTCTCTTACATTACTCTGGGTGATCTATATCAATGCCTAGCATGTGTTAATACTCAGTAAAGTTTTACTGAATGAATGAACAAATATACAGTTTATATTTACTTTGCTTTTTGCATCCTGATGAAGAACATTTCCATTATTAAAGTCCCAAGGCCATAGTTAAAGATGAAAACCTCATTTGAGAAAAATCAGTTGCTGAACAAATCATAATCCCAAACGTATCTATTATGGGTGTTGAGTTCTCTATTATTACTATGAAAACTGTTATCTGAAATAAATGCTTTTAAAATGATTTTTAAGATGACCTTTTAACCCAGAACTTATCCATGGAAGAAATTTTATTGTTCCCATGGAAAGCATCTCACCCTCTTACCTCGTCTTCATACCCTTCATATCTTTCTTTCACTTGACATTTCATTTTCTAATAAATTCATACTTTAGTTATCTTTTGCTAAAGGCCCCTTTTCACCTCTCTACTCCCAGGTTACTCACACTAGAATTTTTTTTTAATATAAATTTATTTATTTTAATTGGAGGCTAATTACTTTAGCGGATTAATTACATGACAGATTCATGTCAATTTATGACAAAATCAATACAATATTGTAAAGTAATTAGACTTTTAAAAATATTTCTCTGCAATCTTGTAATGAGCAATTCTCACATTTATTCCTGTTTTAATTCTTGACCATTTAATATTTTAAGTAGTTCAAAATCTAAAATGTCAACTTAAAGGCACCCATAATATCTAAAGAGACTTATTAAAAAATACTCTGAAAGCTAAATTTATCAAACTCCATTCACAAACATTTTTCAACCATATTAGCACAAGAAAACCAATAATCATTTTTTTTTAATCTCTCTTAAAATTACTGCAAGGTAGCACAGATATTTCCAAAAATGTCTGCTGGATAAAAGTTATCAGATTACCCATTTTCATGGTCGTAAAGTTGAAAAGGAAATGGAAAAAAAAATCCTCATTCTGAGCCTGCTTCATCCCCTCGTAATCAGCCAGCCTGTGAAGACTGCAGTGTGTCTCCTTACAAAGGTGCCAGACTAAATTCAGGTTTCCTCCCCCACAGAAGTAGAGTTGGGGAGAGGCCAGTCCCTCCCAGCATTAGGACCCCCAAATTTGAGGGAATGCTCAAAACTGCAGTCTATGAAACAAGTCTTGGCCTGGCAACCCCATCTTCTCCCAGCTGCCACTGACATGCAAATCCAAACATGCCCTTGATCTCCCTTTCAGAAGTTTTCTTTTCATATCTTCCCTAAATTAGGTAGAAATTGTCCTTTTCAGGAGTGTACAAGTTACTGAAGAAATCATACAAGTTGGCAATCATATGGATAAGTGCCTTCATGTCCTGGCATCTCACAAGCAAGGACAGTTTTACTAGTTAGAATTCTACTGTGTCCACCCAAACCAAGCTAAACAGAAGCTAATGCTAAAAGCTTTCAATACTTTTTGAAAAATCCATCAAAGGTTTTTCTGAATGATATTTATAAGGGCCTTACTGTTCTCTTTCAAAAACTGAAATGCCCTTCTTGGACACTTGAAAAAAACTGCTTGTGCTTTTCATCTTTCCCTCTCAGAGTGTAAACATTGTTTTGAGTGAAAGGAGCTGAAGGAGCGCTTACTTTCCCTTGAAATTTTATTTTTAAATAAGAGAGGGAGAAAATCCTTTTTCTGACTAATACTAATAATACAGGTCAAAGTGTCAGGCGATATACAATTAGATAGAAAACAAAAAAGGTTCCCCCTCTTTTTCCCACCGTACAATGGCACTGGAATATAAATTACCGATGAAGATGAAATAACACTTCAAAGCTTATAGGGCAGGGCAGGGCAATGTTTACAAAGTATTTTCTATGGCACGATGAGACACTACAGATGACGGTAACCCATGGACTTGAGGGTGTTGCTGAATAGTCTAAAGCTAGCGTGAGGTAAGATTTTACGTCCCTATAGCCTGTGACCCTGTGATATGCTTTGTCTCACAAGGGCAGCTGCAGTTATCAACAGATGTTTCAGCAATAAATAATTGGTATCATCTCGGAAAAGACCCATCTACCTGGGGAGAGGGCATAATACCAAAAACACTGCCCGGCTATCACAGCCACATTAATCTCCCATCTCTCCAGGTTTCTTGGGGAGCGTACTGCAGGTGTTTTTTCTGGGAGAGAGAGGACAGAGTCTCGCAAGGCAGCAAGCGTTGTGTGGAGTGTAAAGGAGGCTGGCCCCTGCCATAAATTCCTGTCTGCGGCCACACACCAAAGGGGAGAAGATGGGGGATGGGAAAGTAGGCGAGGGAGGAAACAGAGGAGGCTGTGGAGAGCAGAAAACAGAGCACAGAACACATGATTTTTGCTAATGAAGCCTAAGTGAGGAACATTAGAAATGACCCTTCGTTTTACCAACGCAGGCACTCAGCACAGTTTCATGCTTAACTTTGCTCTGTTATCTATGGAATTAAAGGCAGTGTTTACACTCCAAATGTAATGCTAATTTTTAAAATGGAAGGAAAACTTTTTATGAGAAGGATGTGTTTCAAGGTATAAAAGTATCATGGAAATTTAGATTTATAAAAAAAAATCCATAAGAACACATAACTAAAAAGAAACTCAGCAACCTTTATTTTTTAATGTAAGAATAGAATCTCACAATTAATTGATTATTACAATAACGTGGCCATCCAGCCTTGGTAAAATGTGATATTGAAGCCAGTGGACAACGGGACAAAAACAAATCATGGAATTTCCTTGTGATACTTTTGACAAGCTAAGATAGCACTACCGTTCTCCATATTTACAAAACAGAGTGGTTTAACAATTGTGCACTTGAGGTCTGACACAATAAGAAAGCATCTCAAGGCTCTTTGGGGGGTGTGGTTGCTTAATTTATAGCTTGCTGGGTAAGCTAAAGAAAATGATGCTCAGCATTCAAAAAGCTCCCAGGTTAAACACATTATGAGCTAAAGCAGCCTAATGGGCTGATTCCTAGAGCTGCCCCTGAGTGACCCTGTGAGCAGGGCATAAACTTCTTAAATTCTCTGTGCCTTTATCCTCCCCTAATTGTGATATCTGTGCAATATATAGAGGGAAAGTAGAAGGAATAATGAATGGACTCCTGAAACAGTCTTAACAACTATGAGCAGTTTGTCTCTCAACTCACATTAACCCCCAAACACAGCAAGACTTTAAAACACCATTTCCAGTTTTTCGGCCAATGTCAAAATGGCAACCCACTCCAGTATTCTTGCCTGGAGAATCCCACGGATGGTAGGCTACCGTCCATGGGGTCGCAACGAGTCGGACACGACTGAGCGAGCCTCACAGGGCGATCTAGTAAGCGTGGATGAAATGAAGGGAGTAAAACCCTGGTTACAGAGATGTGCTGCATCTCAGTCTATGCTGGAAATCCAGAGGAACTTTCTAAGCCTCAAAGGTCGAAGCAGGGGGTCTCTTCCTCTGGAGCTACCTTGCTCTCACCTTCCTTGGAAGCCATACACAGAGCTTATATGCCACTGGCTGAACACACAGGGCTTTCAAAGCCCTTCTCCTCCCACATTTTTGTTCAGGCTCTCTGTCTTTAATTTATAACTTCCTGGGTAGGCTAAAGAAAATGATGCTCAGAGTTCAAAAAGCTCCCAGTTTAAACACATTATGGGCTAAAGCAGCCTAATGGACTTATTTGGGCTGCCCAATCAATCGCCACCCTGTTCTCTTTTCAACAGTCATTCTCAAACTCTAACATGCATCAGAATCATCGGAAGGGCTTGTCAATGTTGGTTGCTAGACCCTCACCCCCAGAGTTTTTGATTTGGTAAGACTAATATACGGCCCAAGAATCTGAGCCAGTTTGGGGGTGATATTAAGTGCTGTTGTTTGGAAATCTAACTTTAAGCACCACTGCTTTAGAGCTGCACTATCCAATTAGTGCAGAAGGCAATGGCAACTCACTGCAGTATTCTTGCCTGGAGAATTCCATGGACAGAGGAACCTGGTAGGCTACAGTCCATAGAATCACACAGAGTTGGCCACGACTGAGAGACTGAGCACATCTAATTAAACAGTAGCCCTGCTGCTGCTGCTGCTAAGTCGCTTCAGTTGTATCTGACTCTGTGCAACCCCATAGACGGCAGCCCACTAGGCTCCCCTGTCCCTGGGATTCTCCAGGCAAGAACACTGGAGTGGGTTGCCATTTCCTTCTCCAGTGCATGAAAGTGAAAAGTGAAAGTGAAGTTGCTCAGTAGTGCCCACCAGGCTCCTCCGTCCATGGATTTTCCAGGCAAGAGTACTGGAGTGGGTGCCATTGCCTTATCTGATAGTAGCCCTAGCCACATGGAAATGTGTAAGTACAAGTTCATTTTAAAAATGAAATAAAACTAAAAATTCAGTTCTTCAGTCATTCTAGCCACATTTCAGGTGCTCAAAAGTCACATGAGGGCAGGGCCTAGCATACTGGGCAACAGAAATATAGAACATTTCCATCATTGCAGAAAGTTCTACCGGACAGCCTACAGCTTGCATTAGAGTAAACGAGTTTCAGGGCTTCCACCTGGGCTCTCAAGTTCATCCCTTGGGGCTTCTAGACGAAGAATTGGAGTAGGACAGGGGAAGGAGCTAAGTCACAGCTCCACCACTCACTGATCTGCTCCCATGAGAAAGTTAATCTCCCTGTACCTTAACTTTGTCATCTGTAAAATGGGTATGATAATGGTAATGATCACTGGAGGGCTATTTTGAAAATTAAATAAGATGATGCACATACAAGCATTCTATAAACCCAAAATGATATATACACTATAATTGTTTTCCATTCCACTTCTCCACTAATAACAGGCACACATATTTAAAAACCCTGGCTCACTACCAGATTTGTTCGAAGTACTCACTTTCCTTTGCCTGTGGTCCTCAGTCTGTTTAACTTCAGTCTGTTTTTCAGAGAGTGGGAAATGTTGATGAGGAGGTTATTATTTCTAGGAAGTCTCCAACAATGCTATTATGTGTACATAGATCAGGGGGATCTTTCCTGGATTTTTTGTTTTGATAGACAAAGATAATGTCTATTTATACATTTATTTTGGGATGACCCCCAAACACATTCCAATGTAAACCAATAAAATAAAAATTTTAAGAGATTGTCATTGCTTGTAATGCTTGGTCTCCTTACAAATGTCTGTATTTTATGTACCCCCCCCAAAAAAAGCTAACAGAGTACCTTCTTTGATAATCATCTAAGAGAATGTGAGGGGCAGGGGAACTCTATCAAAAAGCAAATTGGCACTTATAGAAGCATCCCCAAAACATAAGCCTGAAATCTGGGCTCCAATCTGAGTTCATATGTTATTCTTGAGGCTCTCTCCTCTCTGGAGTAGAGGTACCCATTGGACTCATTTCTATTAAGTGAGTTAAGGAATAATAATGCCAATGACTCTGACGATACTTCCCAAACAGTGTGAATCATGAGGAGATAAGGGAGAAAACAGGATTTCAGGCAGGACTCGGGAAGGGACATGCCAGGCTTCAACAGCTTAGACACCAAGTCACATGGATGAAATAGTGGTGAGTTTATTTTTTTAAGTTACCCAACTCTTAGAAAGTAGCATTTCAAAATAAAAATGCTAATGAAGCATGGTGGAATCAAAACTACTGCTTCCAGCCCACCAAGAACATGTAGATAGTTCAGCAGGACAGGTTCTCATTGGTCCACTGACCACGCTTCTCCACTTTTACTCGATTTCCTTTCCAACAGAAGGTCTTATGGGCAAACGGAGCTCTTTGAAAAGATTTCCCCCCCAACATTAGTCAATTTGGCAGAGCTGACCATAAGGGTAGGGGCTGTTTTATGCTTCAAAGAAATTTAATCTATTACACCATTTAGAGGCTAAATGCCTCACTTGGGGGTGTCAAGGAACAGGTGGTGTGGTTCTTCCTACCAGTAACTGCTGCAAGCTGGCGCCAATCACATCCTGCAGGTTTGTTTTGTCCTCTGGGCCCACAGCTTGTTTGTATTGCCACTTTTCAGGCACGAAGGGCCATTTCATTTCCTTTGCCTCCTGGATCAGGGTTCTTAACTCGCTGGGGAGTGAGGCTGAAAAGGTCAGAGTTCAGATAAGGAAATTGCAGTTGAAGAAAAGCTTGTTGAGTTACCTATGTTATGATGAAGCACCTCAGTGGCACAATTTTTTTTCCCTACTTCTCACTGGTTGGCCTAACCTGGTGTTCTGACTCAAAGAATAATAGCAAAAAGCTATCTGTCAGGGGGTAGCTCTGGTCTACTTTGCCCTACAGGTAAATTGGGGTAGTCAGGCATTAAGAAAGGTTTTAGCAGGAAGTAAAGCACTTCAGGGACTGTCTCTGCATGAAGAATCAGAGAAAGGAATGAAGGAAATATTATTTTTCCTGTAAAATGAGAAAGGGCCTGGGATGGAATGGTATTTGGGGCTTGTGGCTGGGTAATGCAGCAAATCAATCTCTTTTTTACTCCTATAAGACCTCACCTCGCCTCAGACTTTCACCGTGGCCTATGTCTAAATATACACAATGAATATAAACAAACCCACATCAATTTATTATGAAAGAGCTTTGTATCACTTTAGGAGATCTGGTCAATCTCTTAATAGACATCAAATTTCATTAAAAATATGTCAATCATCTCTTATCCAAACTTGGGAAACCTAGAAAGCTCTGGAAACTAGATTTTTTTTTTTTTAACTTTGGCCCCAAACCAGACTTGAATTGACTCGAGATTATTTGTAATTTTGCTATGGTGAGATTAGTCAAAGTTTTGCCCTGAAAATTTTGATGTTTGATGGTGCTGCCCCTCGCTGCTACTGCAGTGTTAGTATAACAAATGGTATATGCACCATACTACCCTTTCTAGCATTTGAAAAAATTCTGAATTCTGAAGCAGGGTTGTGAATAAGGGATCATGGACCTGTATACACGACTGCCAGCTCTACATCTTTAAGCGCTTGTCTTCCAGACGCCTCAGACTCAGTCTATCTAACACTGAATTCATTACCTTTTTTCTAAATGTTGTATTTCCCTCTCTATTCTCTGTTGATGAATGCTACTACCACTCACTGAGTCACCCAAGTCTGAAACCCAGAAGTCAGTCTACACTTTTTGCTCTTCCTTCCTGAGTCTAATTGGTTATCATACTCTGTGGATCCTAAAATCAATTTCTTGCTTTTAATCATCTGTAATTCTTGCCTGATTCATTGTCTTCTTTCTCCTCCTATCTATTTCATCTTCCACATTGCTGAGTCCCATTTTTCTAAAAACAAGATGGACTAGGACATTGCTCTGCATAAAATTCTTTAATGCTTCTGTATATCCTGCCTTCATATTAGGCATTGTCCTGCCTCAGCTGCCTAATGACCAAGCTCTTCTCATCAGCCCTGCCATGATCTCCCAGTGGAATGGAGATGCTCCTCAGGAGCATTCTCAAACCCGCAGGGGCACACTCCTTTCAGCATCTACCTCACTGCTCTCTAGCCACATCTGTCCTTTCACTGGGCTGTGGATTGTGAGCTTCCTGAAGACAGGCATCATGTCCTACCGTGTTTGTAAATCCCACCATGATGGTTAAAAGAAAGATCAGTCTTATGTTTACATGAGATATGCTAAATAAGACAAAAGAGGTATGAGAGAGAATATAAAAAAAGAAGAAGAGAAGGGAGAAAACCTAACTCTGTCTTGGCTCATGATGTCTTTTGGTGTCCTTGCCACCGACTGGGCCAATGTAAGGAAGCCTCCCGATGGAGAGGGACTGCTTGGCATTGAGGGGATAATTCATGGGCTACATCAATGAATGACTGATCTGGACTGGCTACTAAGCGTGACTTACAAATATCACAGTGAAACCACTGTCCCCCCTGCCCCATTCAGTAACCCAGAACTATTGAGCCTCCTCTGTGCAATGCACTCCTTATCTAATGAAAGCAAAAATAGGAGGTTAGAGACCAACCTGATTTCACAATCTCTTCTTACCGCCACTGACATACTTTCAATCTCTGAAAATGTTTTTGATGTACATATAGAGAAAATTTCTTAAATGATGTTTCTAAATAGTCACAAATAGGATGACTATCCAGTTCTGTTTGCTTAGGACAGTCCCATGTAGTCATACTGGAGAAGGAAATGGCAACCCACTCCAGTATCCTTGCCTGGAGAATCCCAGGGACAAAGGAGCCTGGTGGGCTGCTGTCTGTGGCGTCGCACAGAGTTGGACATGACTGAAGCGACTTAGCAGCAGCAGCAGCATGTAGCCATAGCATGCTTGTTAACAGAGGCTTTTCACTCTCAAAAGTATTTTAATTCTGATAAATTGTTTGGACACTTTGCCTATGAGTGTCAAGCTCAGGAGTCAGAGGAGTAGTTAAATGACAAAAGAAATGTGATTTTTGGATTCATGGAATTTCACTATGTTTGGCACTAAATAGCTTGAAGTACTTTTAACTTTTCTTCCTGGTGATGAGGAAAATCTGTTTGTTATAAATAATTTGTTTTCCTCCTCATACCACTCTCTTTCCCTACAGGCCATGCCAGAACGTGGATCGTCCAGTGGGCCACACTGAAATAAATGATGCCCCTGAAATATGTTTTAAAAATATCTATGTGTTTGGACTTCAGTTCCTTCTCCATCTCGGGGGGTTAGAGTCTCTAAGGCTAGCCACCCATGCTGCCTGGGACCACATCTGAGGGAAAACGATGGGGTTGAGAGGAGGGAAAAGAACGAAACCCACAGTGTTAACGTTCGAGTCCGCCTGCTGCCCCATCGCCTTGAGTGACCCTGCGCTAATGCCTTTCTCTGCGAGCTCACGTGGGAGACATCGCTGGCAGTGGCAGCACGAGCGTGAGCTAGAGCCTCTCGGGAACCAGCTGCCGAGGGACAGGTTCTGTGCTCAGACTGCGTCCAGCTGCACCGATGGCGCTTGGGTGGACCGTGCAACATGCAGTTGCGATGGGCAAATGCCCAGCTTGTCAACGGCTCAGCATAGGATTCCTCCCGCGTTGGTTGATCAGATTCAGCCAACCCCAGCAGTCAGCCCCTGACCAAGCAGGAGCCTCCTTTGCCTCTCTGATCTCTTACTTCCCCAAGCAGCTTACCTGGAGGGCCATGGCTAATTGAGTGATTTTGCAGTCCTGATTTGCCTTATCTGGAACTAAACTGATTATTTCTCCTATTCTGTGGCACTAGAGAAGAGAAAGAAAAAGAAAACGCTCCCCGATTAGGGGTTCAGAATCTTCACTACGGAGAACACAAAACTGAAAGGAATTTAAGCTGAAGGGACAAAGGACATGATGTAGTAAAAGGAGAAGAGAAAACGTTCAGGAGAAATAACAGAACGCAACACAGTGCCCCTGGGGAGAACGAGGACCAACACTGGGGTGAGCAAAATCCGACACTGATGTTTCTGGCCAGTAAAGAAAGAAAACACTAAGGTTATGAAACAACGGGACACAGGGCATTTTATCTTGAAAAGAGCACGGATGACAGACAGGTTGCAAAAACCCAGACTTCTAAAGGCACTTAAAAGTTCCCTTGTAAAAACATATGCACTTCTATACAAGAATGTGGGGAAAAGGCTCTCCCAGAAACTTTTCCCCTTACATAATTAACAGAAACAAAACAGATGGGGAGTGTGCATTTTATACAGGAATCTTGTTAATAGCAGTCAACTAAAAATACAAAGAAAAATATTTAAAGCACATAAGAGAGATACCCTGATAGAAATGAAGGGAAATTTATCTGAATGCTAAGAAGAAATCTAAGGAAAGAAGGTTGCCTCTCCAAAACTAGCTAAAGAAGAAATTAGAATTGCTTTAACTTTCTAGATTTTGTGATTGAAATTTCCCAAACAATGACTCATCTAAAACTATGTATGGTACAAACAATGAATGAGCAAAAAGGCCCAATTCTCAAATGCTGGTAATGATGTAATAAGTATTTATCAGTTTGAGTAAATTTATTTATAAATGGTATGTGAATACAACATGAGAAATGTATTGATGGTCAAAAAAGAGAGATGGGACTGATGAGATGACATATTTGTGGAAACTGTAGATGTCTATGGAAAGTGATGAGGCACAAAAGCCTAGTTTGAAACAAAAGTATGCACCACCATTCAGAAGTTGCTTCAATTTTTAATAATTGAAATTTACGTGCACCAGCCCACTTGGGCCCTTTGTTCTTCTTGAACTAAACTGTTTCTTGTAGCCCTCATGTTTACTGAAGCTTAAAATTCAAACTGACAGCAATTCACCGCAACAAAGTGGGCTTCCTCCCCTGCCCGTCCACCCGAAGCCCATGTCCCATTCATGCCCTAGAAATCCACTCATCTCTCGGTGGTCATCTGCCAAGAGAAGAAAAATAGGGCAGAGATGAGACCGTGTCGTTCAGACAGGGTAAAGGAGAGCAAACCTGCCGCTCCCCGCTGCCCCCAGCGCCTCCCATTGGACCTCACCTCTGCATCTCTGATCCTCCCTCTTGTCCTCCTCTGACACATCTGACGCCTCCAACAGGAGCTGGTCCAGCACTTGCTTGCACTCTTGCAGCAGCGTAGCTACAGCTTTTTGATTATTCATGATGATTACCCTCTCTTGATGATGAGTCGAGTGTCCCTGGGTCTACGGTGATCAATTACCTAGGAGAAGACATCGATTCTCAATAAAAGAGCCCCTTCAAGCCTTAGGTACCTGGTGAACAAAAGAAGGGGAAAGATGATTAACTGAAGCCTCATCAATTATCTGTAAGACTCAAGCAGGGAGGGATAATAGAGCAAACACATGAAAATACATGACAGCCCCTGAAGAGTTTATTAGGGGAGGGTGTGAAATTACTGCAGGCCTGGTCTAGATGGGCAGCACCTCGAAGGCATCAGAGAGCAGAAGGGAGAGGGTCCTGGGGCAGACCTCCGGCACCCACAGTGTAGTCAGTGGAATCACATGGAGTCAAGTGAAATGAATATACCCTATGATTTATGTATCTTCTGCATGCTTCACATCAGTGCCTCTGGATCCCAGTGGTCCACCGCTTTCTGCTTCTCTGAAAGTCTACAGCAAGCGTCTGGCTAACAGTTCTAATATTCAGACTCAAGCACATGATAATATGAAGTTTACCACTCTCCTAACCCACTGCTGATTTCCCCTGTGCAGCATCCTTTGTGGTATTTAGCATCATATAATTTGGACCAAAATAGGCAACGACAGATGTCAAATTTAAAGCTCTTCACTGCAAGGCACATTGCCAAATAAAATGGAGAAATGAAATCCCAGAAAATCCAGTTTTCTAGATCCGTCATATGGATAAGATCTACTTACATCCTATTTAACACACATACAGTTGAGAGACTTCTTATGTAAATATGAGTATGTTGTAATGAGCTATTGCAGTCAAGGCAATTTCAAGAACAAAATAACTCACCGACGGTATAAAAACTGCCTGACAAATAGATACCAAAAAGTCTCTTGATTGACAAATCATTTTGAGTTGAAATATAGTTGATTTGGGCTTCCCCAGTAACTTAGCAGTAAAGAGTCGGCCTGCAATGCAGGAGACACGGGTTTGATCTCTGGGTCAGGAAGATCCCCTGGAAGACGGCATGGCAACCCACTCCAGTATTCTTGCCTGGAGAATCCCATGGACAGAGAAGCCTGACAGGCTATAGTCCACAGGGTCACGAAGAGCAGGACACAACCGAAGTGACTGAGTATGCATGCATGCATAGCTGATTTGCAATGTTGTGCTCATTTCTGATATACAGCAAAGTGATTCAATTTCATCTATATATTCCCTGTGCCATACAGTAGATCCTTGTTTATCTATTTCATACATAGTAGTTGACAAATCTTTTTGCTTTCCTCTTTTAAAAAAATGTACATTATAAACAAAACAACAGAAGTTATTATCTTTCTGAATTTGCCAGGACAGACAGTGGAGATGCCATTTGGCTTAGGCACTCTTGCATGACACTTAGAATCTTATTATCAATGCAAGAGAATCTGAAAAGGAAGAAAGTACAACAGATGTATGGATGACTCGACTCCCTCTGTCACCTAGCAGATCCATGCAACATAATAATTTACTGCTTTAGTAATCATTAAAAATATTAAAGTGGTGAGTTACTGTGTTGTTCTTGGGGAAAATGTGCTCTACTACCCTCACTTTAAGAAGCTGGTTTTGAATTTGAAATTGCAAGAAAGCATTTTTCTATCTTTTTTCTATTTTATGACTTAAAAGGAATAGAAAATGAAGGATAAGCCGTGAAATCTAAATTTTGTAATTCTCATTCTAATTGTTTGCTGAATTGTTATGCTGTAGGTTTTAAAACAGATACGCACACTTACTTCACACAGATAAAACTGCCAAAGCAAAATTTTAGAACGTGACAGACTTGGTTCATGACGACAATCATGTATTTGTTGAAGAACACAGCAGAGGTTTTTCATGCAATGTTCTTGTTACTTGAAAGAGCATTCACATAAGTGAGGTCATGAAATTAGCTACTTGAAGCATTTAAATGTAAATATAAATCTAACTTCTTTTCTGTTTAAGATGTTTCAGAAAGTATTCCTGCTTGGATTGGGTTGTTGGACTAACCAGTTTTGAGCGTCCCTTTTAGCTCAGGTGTTTGTAAGTCAGTGTTTCTGTGGTACAAGTTGACCATTAACTTGCTTTTCTATGAGAAGAACTAAACAATAAACTGGTCAGAGTTAATTGGCAGACTAGAGTGAGCAAGAGGCCATGTAGCAATGATATCCCATTCCCACCATTCCCTGAAAAAAAGAGATGGTGACTGTAAAGGAAGCTATGTGGAGACTGAGAAACATTGCTCAGAATGAGTTATGGGTGAGTAGGACACAATTTTCTTCAAGTCCTAAGTTAAATCAAGAAAGGGATTCTCTTTCTCCCTTTTTTAAGGACTTCATAAAGAAGCATTAGTTGCCCAGTCGTGTCTGACTATTTGGAGGTCCATGGACTGTGGTCCGCCAGGCTCCTCTGTCCATGGGATTCTCCAGGAAAGAATACAGGAGTGGGTAACCATTCCCTTCTTCAGGGGATCTTCCAGACCCATGGATCAAACCCAAGTCTCTAGCATTGCAGGCAGATTCTTTACCATCTGAGCCACCAGGGAAGCCCAAAGAGAGGTGAAATAAGAAAATACAAGAGCTTGTGTGCAAAGAAATAAAACTGCACTATATAAATTTTACTAGCACATCACGCCTTTGTTTAAAGGCTTATAGTAATGTTTCATCATCCTTTTAAGGCAGACAGTTGTCTTGCACTATAAATTTTATTTGCTTTGTTTCTGTTAATATTTTAAGCTGAAAGAATATGTAGCAAAAAAAAAGAGGACCTAGAAATAGGAAAACATATATATGTAATAATGCTCAATGACTGATTCCACTTCGTTCTATACCATTAACTATCTGTGCCTGAGACCTCTGAGATTCACTTTTGAGATTCATTTTTCTCATCTATATTTTGAGCTGATTGATTAGGAACAGTTGCTGGAATCTTTCCAAGTCTTAAATTCCATATTCAGCAGCACAAGTTTGTCTATTGCTAAACAACATCTGATGTTTATTTACTGAAAAATTCCTGGCTCTTTTCAATACACTGAAATATAATATTTTTATGCATACTTTCCTCTGTGGTTTAGAAGTGTTGGCTTGAATCTTAGAGGCTAGATTGTTGCTGAATATTCTTCTTTGCTTTTGTTTCCTCACTTGAAACCCTAATTCCTGATGCACAAGATCATAAATCTCTTCCCTTTGTCTAAGTGCTGTGAAAGAGAGAGAAGATACATGGTTTTGTGAGGGCAAACAGCAGGACTTGACCTAATCATTTGGGTAAGGACAGGGTGGGTTACTGGGGGCTTTGCGGAGGATGTGATGTCTGAATCAAGCTCTGAAAGAGGAACAAGGCTTAATGAAGTTAAAATGGTAGGGAACAGCCCCAACTAATGTAGAAGGAAGTATAGAGGGAATGAAAGAAGGTCAGGTTGGCTGAACTATACATGAAAGGAGAAAGTTGATATGAAGTGACGCTGGAAGGGTAAGCAGGGACTGTGAAAGGCCTGGTGTACCAGGTAAGGAATTTTGTGCTCACCCTAAGAGTCACAGAAAACTACTAGCAGCAATAGGAGCACAACCAGCTTTACACTTGGGAATGATCATCCTGTTTCGAACATGGTTTGTGTATTGAGGGCAGGGAGGAAATGGCAGGTAGATCAGTTAAGTACTTATTGCAGTAATCCAGGTGAGAGATACCAGGACTCTGCACTAGAGCAATGATATCAGAAATATGTAAAATTGGACAGATTTGAGAACTGTTTATGGAGTAGGTGCAGCTTTGGTGTCGGATGGCTAGGAATGCTCTTAAGGATTAGTCCCAAATGTCTGCCTCACCATAGCTCAAAATTGAATGGATGATGTTAACATACTTTGAGACAGGGAATACAGACAAGAAAAGACATAAATACATCTATTTCTAGCAATATAGTAAGGAAGATAAATCATACTGTCCAACATAAGCAACCAGATTTTAATCAAGAAAGCATGTCTAAAAAGGAAAGAGAGATTTCCAAGACAATGAATGTTTGTTACTTATGCATTTCCACATTGTACTGAAGATATTCTTCATACGTTTTTGAAAGTTACAGCATTTCCCACTTTCCCTATAGAATTCAGGAGAGACAATAGGAAGAAAATACTGTAATGTGAGAAACACTTTGGAATCGAACCATCTGTCTAGATTTGTATGGTTCATTGTTAGACATAACAGAGGCTGGAGCCCAGGAAATTTTCCTTCAGGCAGCAGTCCCACTGAAAATTTTTGTCAGCTTCACATATAAAAAGAATCATTTTCAATTTTAACACATATCAATTTTTCCCCCCTTGAACTGCAACACTCTATGAGCTATACATTATTTCTAAATTGGAAAATGGATGTTTCCCAATATTTTTTATAATCTATATATTATTTTTTTCTATTTTAATGTCCCCTATATTTTTTTCCTTAAAAATCAAATGGAAAGAGGCCAGAAAACGCAGTGAAACATGCAAACAGATAACTCTAGAATAACAAAGTTAGAATCATACAATTTAAGACACACATGCATACGTATAGCCAAATGGCTATGTGTTCATACATTCTGCATTTGATCTTAGCATATTGATACTTTAGTTCTATCCATGATTAAGAATTTAGCTGCGTGGCTAAGTTACAGAATAACTGGCAAGTTGGCCATCATTAGAAAGAAGAAAATGAGGCAATTATTCAAAGCCCCATTTCTTTTGGTATTTATGCTTGAGTTTTTTCCACTGTATGATCAGTGCCTCTACTAGGGGATAAATTAGGGAAAATGAAAGAACTCCAAAGGTATTCCATGGTCTACTGGCTACCGCCTCGGTAATAATTGACCAGCCAACTAGTGAGAATCTTAGGCTTGAAGATGTGGGTAAGCATAAAGAAGTAAAAGAGATGGTCTCTACCATTAGGGAATTTACAATTAATTAGAGGAATAACACATACATATGTAAAAAATTAACTATACAAAACATATCACACATGATTGTATTCTAAATGCTCAGTTTAAATTATCTTTGGAATTCAGTTAATGGTTGGTTAAATTTATAAGCATGCTTACAGAACTCATTTAATTCATATGGACATGAATAATTATACTACAAATCTTTTTCATCTACATTCAAAATTATTTATCTTATTGTTTTTAGGAGAAAATATATTCTGGTATCCAACATAAAACAAAAAGAACAAGTTTCTCCTATCAGGCCCTAGCAATGACAATCCAGTCTTTTCCACACTTTCACCCTCTTTTGAGCCACACTACAAGTCCTTTCTGACCATAATATGTCTTGTACTGATTGGTGGCGAAGTGAAGTGAAAGTCGCTCAGTTGTGTCCGGCTCTTTGCGACCCCATGGACCATACAGTCCATGGAATTCTCCAGGCCAGAATACTGGAGTGGGTAGCCTTTCTCTTCTCCAGGGGATCTTTCCAACCCAGGATTGAACCCAGGTCTCGGCATTGCAGGTGGATTCTTTACCAGTTGAGCCACAAGGAAGGGATTGGTGGTGGAAATGTGTAAATAAAAAGAGAAAAAAAATCTGATTGGAGTGTAACACAACTGTGTAGCTTGGTTGGATATGTTTGCATGACAGACATTTGTTAGCATTTAAAAACTGCATAAAAAGGGAAGAGAAGCCAGCTTCTAAGCCACCAAACAGCTAAAGGGTAGACTTATGTTTCTAGCAGTATGGAAGACTATGCTCTGACCAACATTTCTGCTGAAAACAACTAATAACACTGGAGAAGCATATTAAAATCCCTAAAGTGTATCAGTGAAGTAGCAAGAGAGGAAAGACTGCACAGAAGACAAACAAGTAAAAACTGGAACCCAGAAAGTTAACACAGAAGCTGACCTTTGCCTTGAGTATATCTGCCAAGCATTGTGAGCTGAAACTAGTTTTCAATATTTTAGAATGTGGGAGGATAGGAAATAAAACCAAAGGCCTACCCAGGAGGGAAGTTTAAGAAGAGACCACTGCACCCCTCTTGCATAAAACTGAGATCCTAAAAGGCTGCACTTTTAGCATCAGTTCAGTTCAGTTCAGTTCAGTCGCTCAGTTGTGTCCGACTCTTTGCGACCCCATGAATCACAGCATAGGGGTGAGCTAAAAATGTTTTCTCATCTTCTTCCCCCGCTTTTCAGGAAAATGGTCTATGGTAAGACAGGCAGCTTCAAGGAAGAGAGCAAAAAGTTTTTCTCTTGCAAATCTGAAGCCACAGATCAACAAAACCTCTAGCTGATAATTATTTTTAAGTAGATTATTTACAAATAAGCCCAGGTTGGTGGTTTTCTTGGCCAACTGGTTGACGGAAACATAATCATCTCTAAAGAAATCTGATTTCAACCCAAGCCTCAAAGATGCTCACCTATAAAATACCAAGAAATATGAGCTCCAGATCAAAGCTGTCAAAATATATAAGGTAAAAAGAAACAATGAATGAAAGCAGAAGCAACAGATAGTAGAATTAGACCCACAAAAGACTATAGATGAGGGGATTTCAGATCTATACTACAGAATATGCATGTTTAAAGAACCGAAAGAGTATGTTGAGTGTATGAGTAAAGATCGAGAAACTATAAAAAAGGCATATTAAAATTCATAAAATTTCTATTATTTAATTTTATAAAAATTAAATTAAACATTTAATTTTTATAAAATTTTAAATGTAAGGAATTGGATATATTTGATGAAATTTAGCTCTGGCTGAAGACAGAATTTTTACTGAATGATACATCAGAACATGCCACCTAGAAGGCAACAGAAAAAAGACAAAGGGATGGAAAATGCGAGAGAGATTAAGAAACACGGAGGACTGAGGAAGAGCTCCAACATATATTCAGAGTCCTAGATGGAAAGAAGCAGAACGATTTTGGAGAGATAATGACTAACAACTTTTAGGCCAGGAGAAAGACAATAATCAGAATTCCCATAATACTAAACAAATAAAAATTCATACCTAGAAATATCACAGTGAAACTAGGTAGCAAAAAAGATATAGAGAAGATCCTTAGAATGGCCAGAGAGAAAAGGCAGATTACCTTCAAAGAAATAACAATAAATTTATAGATAGCTACCTAAGAGCAACAACGGAAACTAGGAGACAGTGAAAAGATAGCTTTAATATATGCTAGAAGGGGGAAACCCTGCAAAATAATAATAAACATCTATAGTTAGTACTTTAGGTAGAAGGAAACTAATTACAGGTGAAGAGCCAGAGATTCAAGGAGAAATAATAACCATAAAAGTGGTATGTTATTGGCTAAGTATGAACAAACAGTGATTGCAAAAATCTACAATAACATCTGTCTTGTAGGGTGAAAAATATTAAAAATATATATACAAACACAAACAACAAGCATATATGTCAAAAGGACAATGATTGACATTTAAGTTTTCTAAGATCCTTGAGTTGGTCAGAAGGATTGGAGACATTAACATTAGACTCTGATAAAACGTCTAAGATAATCCCTAAAAAATTAAAATAAAACATATAACTTTGAAACTAGCAGAAGGGAAAAAATGAAAAAAAAAAAGATCTAAAAGAAGGCAATAAAGGAAAATTAAGAAATACACTTCTAAATGACTCAAATCAAAGAAGTCATTATTATGAAATGATAAATACTACATAGCCAAGTGTAATTCAAAGTGGAACATAAACATATCAATGCTTCTGATAAAGACAAAGGAATTAAATACTATAGTAAAATGATAATGATAGACTAGATTAAAAATAGTTACATGGATTTAGGAAAGCATAAGAATACAGAAAAGGTAAAGTAATAAGATGGAAAAAGATATACTAGAAAAATACTAACTAAAAGCTGATGCACTTATATTAATAGATAAAATAGACGTTAAGGCAAAAAGCATTAGTAGAGACAATGTCAATAATAAAAAACTACCTTAAGTGATACAAAAATTATTGGCACTAAGACCAAATTGATCTTCTAAATAAAATCAGGAATCCAGTACATATGAAAACTTGACTTATTACAGAGCTCAATATATAACTATGAGCTCACTGTTTATTTAAAATCAATACCAGTCAGATTAAAGACCAAAATGTGAAAAACAAAACCATTCAACTTAAAAAAATACCTAAAAGATTATCTTTATGACTTATGGTTAGCAAAGAATTTCTTAAACACAAAAATAGCAAATTATAAAGGAAAAGATTGATATATTTAATTAACTGGAAAGACACTTTTCTGATTAATAAAAAGACATCAAAAAGAAAATGAAATGACAAGTCACAAACTGGGAGAGAGTATTTGTAACATATGTAACTGACAAAAGATTTCTATCCAGAATATGTAAAGAATTCCTGTAAACCAGTCAGAGAAGGATCATAGAAGAAAAAGAATGAGCAAAAAACTGAACAGATGCTTCACACAAGGAAACATGATGGTCAAAGAACTGATGAAAAGTATCCAGCCTCATCAGTAACCGTTGTCGTTTAGTCACTCAGCCGTATTCAACTCTTTGA
The DNA here is from genome assembly GCA_006410875.1 of Neotragus pygmaeus. Taxonomy (NCBI): domain Eukaryota; kingdom Metazoa; phylum Chordata; class Mammalia; order Artiodactyla; family Bovidae; genus Neotragus; species Neotragus pygmaeus. The sequence continues at coordinate 557,317 of SJYV01013874.1, forward strand.
GATTCAATGGGCTGTAGCAGGTCAGGCTTACCTGTCTTTCATTATCTCCCAGAGTTTGCTCATCAGTAATTAAGAAACATAAACTCAAACCACAATGAAAAAATATTCACAACTTCTTGATTGGAAGAAAAATATAAGTTGGATAATAGTTGTCAAGAACAGTATTTTATTCCCATCCACCACTGCTTGGTATTATCCAGTAAAATCAAAGATGCACACACACTGTGGCTCAGTGTCCACTCTTAGGCATATACTCTAGTTTAGGGAAGCTCTTGGACCTGGGTTGAGGAAATACGCATAAAAATGTTCACTGTAACAGTTTGTAATAGCAAACAATAGGAGGCAATTTGAATACCTATCAATAGGAGAATGAATTAGAAAACTGAAGTGTAATTATACACTGGAATAGAATAAGCAAATGAATGATTACAGTTACATACAACAATATGGATGAATCTTGGAAATAAAAAAGGAGGCCACAGATGAATACATGCATAGAATTTATAAACATTCACAGCTAAACAACATACATAGGATACAAATACATAAGGTAAAATTACAAATAAAAGTAAGGGAATGATAAACTAAAAATTTAGAACACTGGATTTACTGAGGGAAGAGTGAAGAAGTTAGGAGGTGGGTATATGGACACGGGAGATTTCAAAGGAAGTCATAGGTTCTTTTACTTGGTTGTTTGATCTATGTATATTCACTGTGTTCTGTGTATATCACACCTACTTTGCAAGTTTTTGATACCTATTGACATTTAATGAAAAAACTAAAAAACAATAAGATGGAAATTCAAGTCTAGGTGTATTGCATAGGTAACAAACCCTTAGGACTGGAGCCAGTGATTTCATCAAAAGAGACTAAAAGGCTCAGGATTTCAGAGCAGGTAGGCGCACTTGCACAGGGGTTTCTCCAGGGTAGGATTTGGAATAGGTGCAGAGAGAAGAGAAGGAAAGAAATCTAGTTGGGGAATGAAGTTCAACTTCAAGGAAGAGATCCTCCTCTTGTGCTGGGAAGCCGTGAGTATGCACAGGCTACTGAGAGAATTTATGAGATGGGCGACTTGAACCATTAGTTTAACAAACACTAGAGTGCATAGAAATTTATCTTTCCATCCATTGATAAAGGAAAGTGTTGGGATTTTTTTAAAAAGTAGTGAAATAGATTTTAGAAAATTCTATAAGTGAAAATGAAGGTCTTTGCTACAGCTCTCTGTACCAAGGTTTCCAGCCTCAGGGCCAGGCCTTGTTAAAACGGGAGATTGGAGCCCAGTGCGGCCTCTTCCCTCTTTCTCTCCTGCTCTTGCCCACCACCCTCTCCAGTTCCCTGCATGTGTTTATCAAACTTGACTGCACAGGAAAGTGCAATGAGAGTGTTCCGGGTCACAAACAGGTTACCTGCTGGCCTCAGGAAGAAAGAAGAGGAAAAAGAAAAAGCCATTGTGTCAGGGTCTGCTGCTGTTACTCCCCGGCTACAGTTACCCACTTCATCAGCTACGGTGACATCTGAAGAACTATTAGCCTAGCCCCCATGGCGAGAAAAGCAACTTCTCAGGTCAAGGTGAGTCAGGCCTGCCATCTGGTCCTGCTCCGGGCTCCTGTGCTTATGACTTCCAAATGATCCTTCTAGGAGAGTTTTCTTTGTATTTCTGCACCCCAAATAGAAGAAGAGAAGTCCCATGTACAGACTCTGTTATGACTCAAATCCAGAACTGCGTGATACTGGGAGCCAGTCACAGAGTAGGAAAAATTATTCTTACAAATTTGAAGGGCCTTCAATCTGAGGCATATCTTTTGCGAAGCAGATATTGTCTACTCAAACTCCAGGTAAAGAATTTGAGCCATGAAGAGGAGGGAAAAGGCAGAAAGAGGTCGAGTAACAAGCAAAGATCAGGATAAGAATTCAGGGGTTCTGACTTGTCCTCAAAACACACTTTCAGTTCAGTTCAGTTCAGTTGCTCAGTCATGTCCAACTCTTTGTGACCCCATGAATTGCAGCACGCCAGGCCTCCCTATCCACCAACTCCCGAGTTCACTCAAACTCATGTCCATCGAGTCCGTGATGCCATCCAACCATCTCATCCTCTGTCGTCCCCTTCTCCTCCTGCCCCCAATTCCTCCCAGCATCAGAGTCTTTTCCAATGAGTCAGCTCTCCACATGAGGTGACCAAAGTACTGGAGTTTCAGCTTTAGCATCATTCCTTCCAAAGAAATCCCAGGGTTGATCTCCTTCAGAATGGACTGGTTGGATCTCTTTGCAGTCCAAGGGACTCTCAAGAGTCTTCTCCAACACCACAGTTCAAAAGCATCAATTCTTCGTTCACGGTTCACGTATTGCTGAAGCCTGGCTTGGAGAATTTTGAGCATTACTTTACTAGCATGTGAGATGAGTGCAATTGTGCGGTAGTTTGAGCATNATGTGTATAAGAGACAGGTTCACGTATTGCTGAAGCCTGGCTTGGAGAATTTTGAGCATTACTTTACTAGCGTGTGAGATGAGTGCAATTGTGCGGTAGTTTGAGCATTCTTTGCTACTTTTTAAATAGTATTAGAGTTCTGGAGATAACACAGCAAGTGTAATTTGCTAGGAGAGAAACAATTCTCTTTTAAAAGAGAAATTTCATTAAGAGAAGAAATGGAGTAGTCTGTGCTGTGGTGGATGAGGCAACTGAAGTGCTCTGTTTACTCCTACAGAGTTGGAATGGCAAGCTTACTGGAAGTCTCCAGGGATGGAATAGGGAGAAAGTCCAGGTGATGCTATGGTATGTATATGGAAATGGCATGAAGCATGCATGCCTGCATACGTGCTAAGTTGCTTCAGTCATGTCCAACTTTTTGTGACCTTATGGACGGTAGCTCACCAGGCTCCTCTTTCCATGGGATTCTCCAGGCAAGAGTACTGGAATGGGTTGCCATTCCCTTCACGAGGGAATCTTTCCACACCAGGAATCGAATCCATGTCTGTCTTCTGCGTTGACAGGCTCTTTACTGCCAGCGCCACCTGGGAAGCCCCGCATGAAGTGTACCATGATATAAATTGCCAGGGCTATGAAGCATTATGTACTTTTGATGAGGCCAGCAAATATAAAGATTAAGATTAATTTTGCAACAAAATATTTTCAAATCTGTATATGTAATTCCCATGGCCAAGAGTTATTTTTCAAAGAACCATGTGGATTTTGAAGTTAGAGATGGCCCACAAAGAAGCAGTCTGTATTGGAGAAAAGGAATGAGGGGATTCTGAAACTGTTGGAAGAGAAGAACGAAGGTATTGATGAGAAGAACTGCAGTTTCACTGTCGAAGTCATCGACAGGCCGCCAAGTGAAGCACTTGTATTTTGCAGTCAGGTTTCTTAGGTTTAAATTTCAGTTCCATTACTTGCCAGCTGAGCAGCCTCAGACAAATCACGTCTCAGTTTCCTCATCTCTAAAAAAGGGCTAGTCATAGGTCTAATCATAGAGTGCTAAAAGGGTCAATTGAGTTAATATTTGTAAAATATGAAGAATGTTACTTGGAATGGGGTTCCTCTTTGTAGGTATCTGTTACTGTTATCAGTACAATTTTCAAGAAATAAAATTTTATTTTTTAAAGGGTCACCCAGTTCCTCCTTAATCTGCTGTTCTTTGGATTTGTGTTCCTTGTTGGCTTCATCAGAGTTTACGGTTTTGAGAAAAAAAATCGCTTGGCTGTGTGAAGTCTTCAGGTTCTTGATCATTTTCTCAGTATAAAGCCATGTATCAATGGGATTATCCCCTAAATAATTCTCCAGATCCACATTCAATTAAGGAATAAAATGCTCTTAGAGATTTGAAATATTATGACCAGTCAGACAACTTCAGGAAGAAAGATGTAAATTTTATTTACTTTAAAAAGAAACTCTTAAACCCAGCTAACTTGGTTTAGTCATCTGTCTGAGGTGTCAGAAAAGTGAGCCCGGGAGCAGCTAAGGGAAAGGGCGACCATCGGATTACAGATCAGACAGAAACACCCCTGGCCCCTTATCTTCTTCTTTGCTCTGAGACACAGGCAAAGCTCCTTATTTATTTTACATTTGCAGTGTCAAAGGCGCCTGGGGGTGGGCCTCCGGATGGGGATTGGCAGACCACACTCCTGGACAGACATAATAAAAGTCCACCATGTGGCCGTGGGATCCACACATCGTGTGCATGTCACCAGCAACCGATGGATCTTGGCAGGGAGCCTCCTTCTGGCCTGGGAACAAGCACAGACTTGTGTTTCCTCCAGGGGCAAGTGGCCGTGATGGAGCAGCACTCAGATATTCACGTGCTTTGAGGGCCAAAAGGCAAAAGTGTTGTTCAGTGGGGCAAACATCCACACACCAAACTACTTTAACACAGTGACAACCAGCAGCATGGGGCTCTGTAGGACAAGGATTTTACAACAGAATTTTGCTACTTTTGTCTGATGGTAAAGAAAAAAGGTGTCAGAAAAGGAAAGATAGCATGTTTACTTTTGGGGGTATTCACCTCTTGAGGTGTAGTTTCTCTGGGGGCTCAGTCAGTGATCAAGAACCCACCTGCCAGTGCAGGAGATGCAGGTTCGAACTCTGGGCCGAGAAGATCTCCTGGAGAAGAAAACGGCAACCCGTTCCAGTGCTCTTGCCTGGGAAATGCCATGGAAAGAAGAGCTGGTGGGCTCTAGTCCATGGGGTCGCCAAGAGTTGGACACAACTGAGTGACTAACACTTTTGCTTTCGCTTTCACCTCTTGAGGTAGGTATCCCACCACATATGCAAACACACAGAGTCCTCAGCATGGCTCATCTTAGCTGAAAAGTCTAAAGTACTGTTATACAGAGTGAAATAAGTCAGAAAGGGAAAAAAAACCCCACAAATATTATAGATTAACACATATGTACAGAATCTAGAAAGATGGTACTGATGAACCTATCTGCCGGGAGGAATAGAGACTCAGACATAGAGAACAGACTTATGGACACAGCAGGGGCAGGAGCGGGTGGGACAAATTGAGAGAGTGACATTGAAATATATACCTTACCATGTGCGAAATAGCTAGCTAGAGGGAAGGTGCTGTGTAGCACCTTCCTGATGCCTTGTGAAAACCCAGAGGGGTGGGATGC
>SJYV01013874.1:562605-580561 GCA_006410875.1 Neotragus pygmaeus
GGATGGAGGCTCAAGAAGGAGGGAACACGTTGAAGTCTATGGCTCATTCATGTTGATGTATGGCAGAAGCCAACGCAACACTGTAAAGCCATTTTCCTCCAAGGATGATTTGAGAGAATGGCATTGAAGCATGTATACTATCATGTAAGAAATGAGGCACCAGTCTATGTTTGATGCAGGATGCAGGATGCTTGGGGCTGGTGCACAGGGATGATACAGAGAGACGATGTGGGGTGGGAGGTTGGAGGGGGATTCAGGATTGGGAGCTCATATACACCTGTGGTGGATGCATGTCGATGTATGGCAAAACCAATACAGTATTGTAAAGTAGAATAAAGTAAAAATTAAAAAAAAATACAGGTATTAAAAAAAAATAAAATTTAAAAAGTAAACAAAAAGGCTCAGTTAAAAAACCAGGCCCACTCTGCTCTCTCTGAACCTGCAGAGAACCTGAAGGCCCTCTCTTCATCAGGCTGACTTGGAAAATAAGTACCGTTTTAGAATCTCAGGATTCTATGCTTTCTGTAAGAGTTCTGCTACTGAGTAAAATGCCACTCACTCTCAGAACTAATGTGCTCAATGTGTCAATCACCTGATTTGGGGGACAATTTGATTGTTTTTAAGCCACTCCACTCACTTTCTTTGGTAGTTCCTCAAGGGGAAGAACTCTCATTTCTTCTTTTCTCTAAGAAAGAGGATAGAGATCTGAGACTTGGTGTTAACTCCTTTGCTTTTAGCTAATGAAGGAATATTTGCCAGTATAGAGTTAACAGTGATACAGAAAAAAGTTTTAAAAAAAATTAGTAAATCATAAAAGACAAGTGAAACGCACTAGTTTTTTACACAATCTACTACTGGCAGAAAAATTTTTTGTTTACTACCGTTTCCTTCATGCTTTGCTTTAATAACTAACTTTTAGACTTTTAAAATATGAAATAATACATACTGACTAGTATTTGTAAACTCCTGAGTGGTAGTTCAGCATTTATTGAGTATCCATTATATACTGTACTTCAAACTTTTGAAAGTTACCAAGAAACAGAATAAATATTTCCAATCCTCAAAGATAACCTCACTGGGGAAATAAAATCAGTGTCTAATTCAACTTACAAAAAAATTCCAAAGCAACATTCTGACCCACAGGATGAGTTTACATAAATTTAGAGAAGTCAGAGAATTGACTCTATCTTTCCCATAATTATAGAAGAAAAGGTATTTCATAGTACATATTGACAACAGGAAACATAAGAATTGGGTTGATTATTTTTATAAGATTACAATGGGGAAGGTAGCAAGTAATACGGTGCCAGTTTGAAGATAAAGTCAGAAGTTTACTGATTTGTCCAAGTTCAAATGGCAGCTCATTGGGATTATGTGCCAGCGTTAGACACAAGCTTTTAAACATTCAGTCCACTTGTTTTTCATGAGACCACTCTGTGTCCTGGATTTTGTGGGGAAGAAACCAATAAACACACTAAAAAAAATGTATTATTTAGGTAGATGGTGATACTGTGACAGAAGTGTATAACCTGATTTGTTGTAAAAAGCAGACTTGACTCTTAAATTTTAAAGCACTGAAAACACAGCAGCTATGTTTTTTTCTTGGGAAAAAAAAAAAAGGATCCTCATTTGACCTTATTCAAGAAGTAATATAATTCCGGGGGGGCCAATGAAGAGAAAGGAAAGATCTGATGAAGTCTAAGTGGTGATTACATTTATAGATTAATCCTGACAGGGAGGAAATACATCTCCTTCCAGGAGACCTCAGTACAGCCAACTGAGAAGTGGGGTCATTATTTATGAGCAGAGTGGATTTTTCTGATTACAATAAGCATTTAAATTTCTTTAAGTGAAACATTTTTTTTTAGCGGTAGTAAACTTAAAAATTAAGCACTGTACTGTTTTTGTTGTTGTTGCTGTTGTTATACTGGCTATAAATGCAATCCTCTCTTACTCTTTTTACTGTTTCATACAGCAATTTGTCTGCCCTGATCCAAAGGGGAAAATGCTATACATTTATTTAAAAAGCACTCACATGCCCAAATCTGCAAGACCCCACATGGGGAAAGAATAGTCTGAATGAATGGTCAGCAGGATCTTCCCAGAGCAGTATCATTTCTGTCCATGTTCTACAGTGGCCTTCACATATATTAACAGTTTCATTTGAAGCTAAGAAGTTTAGAAAACTTACCCAACTGAATCAATGAGGGTGAGGTAGGAGCAGGATAATGATTCAATTTTTATTTTTCAATCCGATGATAAATTCTCATTATAGGAAGATACTACCACATACCACAAAATATACCAACTACATATATACCAGTGAAAGTCATTATGAAAGAGTATTCATGAAACCACTGTGTCATGGAAGCAAAACAACTAATTTGGCACATGAGAGCCAAGTAGTCAAACTTATTTTAAAAGGGAGGGGCAAAATATTAAGTCATATAATATTGTGATAATATTAAGTCACAATCCATGATATTAAGGAAGTGTCTTAAACTTAAAGGTGAGATAACAGTATTGTGGTTACCTTAAATAGAAGTTCATATCTGTTAAGGAAACACTCTGAAATATTTACTGCATGGAAGTGCAGTTCTCTCATGGAAATGGGGATGTAAATTAGGCAAGATTGGCTATAGGTCATTAAATGTTGAGGCTGAGTCAAATCACATTAGATTTTGTATATTGCCCCCACCACTTCTGCACATATTTGAAATCTTTCTTTATAAAATTCTTTAAAGATTTTGTTTTGAGGACTGTAAAGCAAAAAGGAGGGCTTTCGAGGTGGCTCAGTGGTCAAGAATCCACTTGCCAATGCAGGAAATGCAGAAGCCCTAGGTTTGATCTCCAGGGAAGACCTCCTGGAGAAGGAAATGACCCACTCCAGTATTTCTGCCTGGAAAATCCCATGGACAGAGGAGCCTGGTGAGCTACAAGTTCCAGGGGTTGCAAAAAATCAGATATGACTGGGCAACTGAGCACAGCACACAGGCAAAAAGGAATGTCTTTCATGAACTCTGAGAGGCAGCAAAAGGCAATTCTGAAACTAATTCTGCCTAGTCCCAGCTTTAGATAGCCAGCAAAATTGGGCTTCAGTTCCCTAATGTGGAGTAAGGCTCTGAAAAGTGAGGCTATGGCTTTATCCAGCTCCATAATCCAGCCCAGACTGTGATTGTACATTTGGAGTGTCTGCCTAATGAGTTACCAATAACACACTGTATTTTTTATCACAGCTTTGTTCCACCTATACACCCATCATATAAATTTGTAGGGTATCCTGTCGTATTTCTCTGTTAGTTTGTACTTTGAAATCACATCCCAAGTTTAATATTATCTTAAGCAAAATGTAAACAAAAAGGCAAATGTGGTACAAAAATAATCATACCAAATATTTCAAATTATTATTAGCACAGGTAAATGAATTCAGTCTATAAAAACACAAGAAGCTCATCCCCTATTAACACTGTCTTGGGGATGCAGAAGCTAAACTACTGTGAGTAATTAGAGAGGCCATGCCTATTTTTGCCAAACTGAGTGACATGCTCCGATTCTACTTTTAGAGAATTAAAAAGTTAAGCAAAACAAAAATTCCAAACCATGGAAGAAAAAAATCTCCAACTTCATCTGTCTTCAAAAACTTTTTAAATGTGAAAAATTAGTCTGATTATTTGAATGTTTAGGTATTTGGACTAAGTTACCTAATATTCTAAATCCACAGTTTGCTGACCCCAAAAGGCAGAGTGGAGGGGGAATTTTTCTTGGTTGAATACTTTCTATACTTTTTGTACTATATACCTCAGACACAATCCCTTGTGATGTAGGCTTTATTATTCCCACATTAGAGATAAGAAAATTGAGGGTCATGGAGGTTAAGTAATTTGTCTTAAGATCACATAAAGAATAAGGGGGCATATTCAAACTTTCAAGAAGATTTTGACCCCATGGGTGTTTTTAAAGCCATTTGCCTTCCAGCTTACTGACATAGTCCTGAATATTTCAGAGTGTGTTAATACATAGAAAGATAGGATTAACAGAAGCCATTCTAGGTACTCTTATCAGACTTCCAATAAAATAATTCTATAAATATATATGTGTGTATTACATATGTTTGCTTCCATTTTACTAATGAATCAATTTCTACCCAGTCTGGTCCAGAGCAAGTTGATCAAATTTCACAGTTTCCTCTAAATACACTAGAGAGAGACAGCTGAAAATCCAGAGACTAGTTCAGATGGTCACTCCTACTATTTTCACACTGGAAAGACAATTGCTCACAACTGAATTCTCTCTAGATTTCAGCCAGCAGTAATTCAGGCCAGAACACGCTCTCCTGTCACACTCTATATTCTCGAAGTTCGCGGGAGTGTTGTTTCGTAAGGATAATTAAAGGCATGGCAGTGCCACTTGCTAGGATTTCTCTCTTTCTCTTTTACCTTTTATAAAAGAAGAAACTTTAAAGATTAGATTTTTTTTTTCTTTTTCTAAAGCTGGGTATACCAACTGGCATCGGCTGTATTAAAATCAGGAGAAACCTCAATCAAAAAGCCCCTCTCGGAAGGCAGGCTTTCTTGTTAATATGCACCAACATGAAAGGCTTTCTTTTCATCCTATACAACTACAGTGTGTGTAAATTGCAGGGGGCTCATTGGCATAAATCTCGGCTGCGACCTCTGAGGTAAACTGGATTTACATTACTTTCTGACAAGAATTAAATGAAGGCCTTGTGGATATATGAACAGTCTTCTAGGCTGCAACAGATGGGCATGAATGTGCTCCCTAGGAAAACTATCAGTGACATCTGTGTCCTCCAAATTCTGGTGGTCTCAGCCAATTAACAGGGGGGAAGAAAAGGTGGGGGTGGGGAGGCCGTGACACAGCCCCCAGCCAAAACCGAGGCAGAGTGTTTGTGTTTGGAGATGGGATCAGGCTGGCCCTAAGCGGTGAGGTTAGCACTTCATTGTTAGCATTCAAATGGAGAATGTGGCTTACAAGCTATTTGTATACCACAGTGAGGATAATATGATTTTTCTCATTTGACCGGAGGAGATGGCCCTCTCTTGCAGCTGATATCATATTTCAGCGCAGTCTCTTTGAGACGGGTGTTTACTTTGGTCTCTTCGAGGCAGGCTGATGGTGTTGCTGTCTGCCATTTAATGCGGTGCATTCACGTGTCACAAAGCAGGTGAACTCTAAGACAAAACAGAGATCTTTCTTCAAACCATTCTTCTTCAAAATTTATTTCTTTCCTCCTCCAAAGGAGCTTTTACTGATTTCTCAAGGAAGTGAAAAATCAAGGTTTTCTGGTTAAAAGAAAGTCAAGATAAATTACATCACAGAACTTTCATGAAGTGGTGGAGGAGTCCTTGAAAAGACAGCAAAGTGAACCCTGAACCCTACTATCTGAATTTATCAGATTTTGGCAGGCCAATCCCCCTATGTTTAACGTGCAGGCGGAAGGAAAACTGGATGAACCTAAGCAGAGAGTAAGAATCCCCTTGCACCGTCTTAGGTCCTTGGATAGCATGGAGCAAACGACCAGACTGGGGAGCTGAAGAGAGAGCAGGGAAGATGAGTAACATTTGCTTGCGCAGGACCAGGAGGAACTAGGCGATGATTATTTGAGTATTCTCGATCCTGTGTCTTCCAGGTCCCAGGGCTAAGAACAGAGGCTTTGAACCCAAACTACCCACGTCTGGCTCCACCACTTCCTGGATATGAGTCAATGGGCCAGTTACTGACCTTCTTTGAGCCTCAGTTTCCTCATCTGTAAAATCAAGCTAATAATCATATCTACCTCTTAATAAAGATCAAATAACCTCACACATGGAAAATGTTTCTAGCGTTGTTTGACAGCTATTTCTATCCTGACTTTACAGAGAAGAGTATTGAGGGCCCAAAGGTAGAATCCCAAACCTCTCAACTGATTTTTCAAAGTGAAAGGCATTAGGTTCTACTAGTTTTTAGAAATTCAGGAAACTGATTTTCAAAAGAAACAATTTGTATTGCTTTTAGGAACTTTATCATGCTTTAAAATTATACATTTCCTTTAACGTGTAAGATTTTGAAATTATGATTTGCTGAAATGAACTTATTATCAATAGCATCTAGATATCTCTGAAAATTATAAAATAGCCTGTCAAGAGGCTAATAAAATAGTATAGTTAGACACCTCCCCCAAATTTAAGCCATTTGTTTTAACTCCCTTTTCCTAGTTGTAGAAAGGGAAGTGAGTGGCTTGTGCTACAGTCAATTGAAGTTATTATATGTGAGGTTTTAGAAGACAATGGTTAATTGTGATAGTTTGGATGTAAACTATTTACTCCTTTGTCCATGGTGTTGTTTAAAACACAATAATTCAATATAACAATTGTTTAGAACAACAGCAAAAAGAGGTCCAAAAGGGTAAGTGGACCTTCTGAACAAGAGAACCAATATCTGACCATACAAGCTCATCTTCCTGTGTTTGTTCAGTCTATTTTCACTTACGGATTCTTAGCCTCTTACTTTCTGCTCTATATGATTTTCTAATGATCCAGTTATAAGAACCTGAGCAAGCTGAGCCTCAAGGATTGCTTCTAGAGAAAGCCGAATTATTGGTTCACAAAGAAGCTCTTGCTCTTTCTTCTTTACTCATTTGCTGGCTTTCAAAACCCACGGACTCGATGATGAGGATGAAGACAATTGTGGGCACAATTTTTGCACAAATTGTGAGGTTTTCAAAATCTTTCCTAGGCTGCAATGCCAAACATAATCCTGTCTTATTCTGTTGGTATATCTTCATGTTGATCTATAGACAGCAGAGTGGCCTTTGTCTGCATAGAGATTCAGAAGAGAATTGACCCTAAACAAAAGCACCTGTTGTTTGGCTCTCGTAACAGCCTCAGAAGTGACCAGTTGGCTGCATTTTCCCCACACTCCTCCCTAGGCTTTTCCCAACACTACCATCTCACACATCATTACTGGACGTAAAAAGAGAATAATTGAGGAGAAGATCAATAAATTTAAAAGCTCTTTAAGGAAAGACATAATGAATTTGGTACAGCACATATTTTTAGATCAAAGATGCCTTTGAAGTGACAAAACCCTAATCCATAAACTACTGAAGCACTTCCTTTCTCTCCCAAACTGCTTGTTGTCAAATAAAATGGAAGTTAAGGAAATTATCTTTATCTGAAAATGGCCAAAAGAAGCCATCACCTAATGACAGCCTTGTCACAAATGACAATTGGGGAAATTGTCAGGAAGGCAAGGCCTAACAAGCAGAGAAGTGGGCTTGCTGTTTGCACTAATCTGGCCATGCAGCCCCCACACACAACCCCAGTCAGCTTGCTGTGTGAAACAGCTAAGGCTTTGTCAGTGGTGGCAAAGACTGGAAAGAGTGCTCTTTCATGAATATGTATTACCATCCCTTGAAGCCTGCAGAGACGAACCCTTCAAAACTGAGATATAAAACACACACACACTGCTGAACAACAAAAAACGAGAGAACCTAAGCTATTCGGTTGAGTGTAGTGAAATGCTAGTAACTAATGAAAGATCACGCGTTGGAAATCGAGCCACAGACACCCGGTTGCATGTGTGTGCAGGGTCTTTATTTCCTAGTAATTGAGATGAAATCTTTAGGGGGCTTTCAGTCTCTGGGAACCACATGTATGGATTCTGAGAGCTACACACAGTTACATGGTTTGCAAATCACACACCTTATAATGAATTCACTTTCCCAATGCCAGATATATTCTGAAATTCTAAATATGTGAAAATAACTTTCGTATTAACTGAGTATACATACAGTTTTAAGAAACTAATCAAATCTCACATTTGCTTTCAATGAAAGTAGAAAAAACAGTATATGAAAATTATGATAAAGATATAGTTGTCCAATATTGAGCAGATTGTGCAGGCAAAAGGACCACAANCCTCAGAAGTGACCAGTTGGCTGCATTTTCCCCACACTCCTCCCTAGGCTTTTCCCAACACTACCATCTCACACATCATTACTGGACGTAAAAAGAGAATAATTGAGGAGAAGATCAATAAATTTAAAAGCTCTTTAAGGAAAGACATAATGAATTTGGTACAGCACATATTTTTAGATCAAAGATGCCTTTGAAGTGACAAAACCCTAATCCATAAACTACTGAAGCACTTCCTTTCTCTCCCAAACTGCTTGTTGTCAAATAAAATGGAAGTTAAGGAAATTATCTTTATCTGAAAATGGCCAAAAGAAGCCATCACCTAATGACAGCCTTGTCACAAATGACAATTGGGGAAATTGTCAGGAAGGCAAGGCCTAACAAGCAGAGAAGTGGGCTTGCTGTTTGCACTAATCTGGCCATGCAGCCCCCACACACAACCCCAGTCAGCTTGCTGTGTGAAACAGCTAAGGCTTTGTCAGTGGTGGCAAAGACTGGAAAGAGTGCTCTTTCATGAATATGTATTACCATCCCTTGAAGCCTGCAGAGACGAACCCTTCAAAACTGAGATATAAAACACACACACACTGCTGAACAACAAAAAACGAGAGAACCTAAGCTATTCGGTTGAGTGTAGTGAAATGCTAGTAACTAATGAAAGATCACGCGTTGGAAATCGAGCCACAGACACCCGGTTGCATGTGTGTGCAGGGTCTTTATTTCCTAGTAATTGAGATGAAATCTTTAGGGGGCTTTCAGTCTCTGGGAACCACATGTATGGATTCTGAGAGCTACACACAGTTACATGGTTTGCAAATCACACACCTTATAATGAATTCACTTTCCCAATGCCAGATATATTCTGAAATTCTAAATATGTGAAAATAACTTTCGTATTAACTGAGTATACATACAGTTTTAAGAAACTAATCAAATCTCACATTTGCTTTCAATGAAAGTAGAAAAAACAGTATATGAAAATTATGATAAAGATATAGTTGTCCAATATTGAGCAGATTGTGCAGGCAAAAGGACCACAAGCAAGACATTTTAAGATGAAATAGGGAAAATTTCACAACCCTTCTGTAATCCTAAAATAGTGTTTAAAAAACAGAGTTAAAATGTTTTTTAAAAATTCATATTATATGTATATCCTTTTCTACAAAGATAAATTATTTCATTTCTGGACAAAGATCTAGTAGGATGCTTTTGAACGACTAAACTTTGGTTTTTCTACTGACATGGCAACTTAGTTTATATAAATATATATGAATATATATTTAAATTCATTTATATAGCAGCAGATGCATAGGCAGAAAACTATAAGGTTGTTTCCCTTTTACTTGTTCTTCTGATATGATAAAGTTTGGTTTCCCACTGTGCAAGAGACAAAGCTCAGTTTTGAAGGTTTTCGATACTATGCAATGTTTGCTGTAGACATTTACATTTCATTAGCATATTCTACTCCACGTGAAATCCAGCGTTGAATGCTCCCAGCGCTAAAGCTAATCCTCTTTAAAGAGTTACAGGCTATATTACATGTGGCCACAGCAGCAGCCTTGCCATCGCTGCATCACTTTGAAGACGATGAACAGAGTTCTCTTGTGTGTCCGTCTGTATGCAGACTCATAAACCTCTGCTTTCTGTGCTGTGAAATCCTTCTGTTTTCATCAAGGAGAATTACGAGGAGGCTGAAATCCATGTTACCAGTCTGAAAGCTGGACTGTACTTGAAGAGATATTATACTGATTTCACTTTTTCCTAAGTGTCTATCCACAATCTTTTCAACTAAGATTAAAATGAACTATATTCAAGTGTTTTTGGTCCTCTGATTAGCATCAAGTTCTAACCACATCTTTCATCTAGGGAATCTGACTTTGCTTAATCAGAGACTCAGTGATGCCACAGATCTTTTTTTTTTTACCCTTATTTTTATGGGATAGCATTAAACATTTAGGTACAGTAGTCTGTAGCAGCTCACTTTCTTGCAGACAAAGATGGCTTAGCTGGTATTATTATGCAGCAAACAGATAATCCAGTAATCCAATTTCAACAAAATATAACAAACTAAAAGTTGTGCAACATTGCAGAAAATGTAAGTTTTTAGTTAAAAACAAAGAAAAGAAGTGAGTACATCCCTCTACTGAGGATACCCCCTTACTGATGCCTAGATTATACTGTAAATAAAATTGATCTTATTTGTTTTATTTTATTATAATTAATTTGCAAAAATGGTTTCTAAGTTGTAATTTGGAAAATAATTATTCGGTAAAAATTGCTATTGAAGATGTCTAGTATACTGCTTAATGTCATTTTACTCAGTGTTAGTTGCTCAGTCGTGTCCAACTCTTTTCGACCCCATGAACTTTGTAGCCCATCAAGCCTCTGTCCATGGAATTTTTCCAGGCAAGAATACTGGAGTGGGTTGCTCCATTTCCTTTTCCAGAGGATCTTCCCAACCAAGGGATGGGACAGGTTCTCCTGCACTGCAGGCAGATTCAACCTCTGAGCCACCAGCAAAGCCCAGTTTTACTTAAGGTGGAACTGATCACAGAATCTGAGTTTCCTGGGAGTAAAGGCAAAAAGAGACAGTATGATGAGGTTTAGATTTTTTTGATTTTCATGCCAAATGAAAATATTTCTTTTTATTAGACTACAAAAACCTAATCTTTATAAACCATCTAACACAAATCCTTCATTATTTGGTCCATATTCTTTATTGTTGCCTGAGTAGTTTTAGACAGATGAATATATCTCTTTTTGGTAATTTTCAAATAATTTTGAACATGTGTGCAAGTTAAATACATTTCACAATAGAGTTCCATATTTAACTTGGCCATTTTCTTTACAAGCATATGCCAGAAAGTCTTTACAGAACAATGGACAGAATTCAGCATCTGGAGTTATTATATCTAGTTAAACAGGCCTAGATTTGTTGTATACCAGCTATGTAGCAGGGACAGTTTCTTCCCTTCTGAGGTGACTGAGCTGTGAGGCAGGCAACCAATTATTTCTCTCACTGCGGGCAACTTCAGTACTTCCATACACAAAAGGAAATTTTGCTACAATTTTTCAAGCTGTACACTTTTAATCCTGGCAATGCATAAATTCAGGCTGAAGTTTCATTTGCATAACTTGGTAAATTTACTAAGAAGAATTAAATTGTACCGTTAAAATGAGTAGATTTTATGGTATGTAAACTGTATCTCAATAAAGATTTTAAAGGGCTTTCCCGGTGGCTCAGATGGTAAAGAATCTGCCTGCAATGCGGGAGACCTGGCTTCCATCCTTGGGTCGGGAAGATCCCCTGGAGGAGGGCATGGCAACCTACTCCAGTATTCTTGCCTGGAGAATCCCCATGGATGGAGGAGCCTGACCGGTTGCAGTCCATGGGGTCCCAAAGAGTCAGACATGACTGAGTGACTAAAGACATTTAGTTAAAGGGAACTTAGTTAAAGGGAAGCTTTTAACTTCCCTTAGTTGAAGCCCCTTTAGCATCCCCAGTGGCTCAGCAGTAAAGAATCCACCTTTGATGCAGGAGACACAGGTTCAGTCCCTGGGCTGGGAAGATCCCCTGGAGGAGGGCATGGCAACCCACTCCAGTATTCTTCCCTGGAAGAATTCCATGGACAGAGCAGCCTGTGGACTACAGTCCACAGGTCACAAAGAGTCGGACACCACAGAAGTGACTGAGCAGGCATACAAAGATGTTAAAACTATATTTAGCAAAGTTTCGTTCATTAAGTTATCATCATCTCTATTTACAAAAGAGGCAAATGAGACTCAAGGAAATTGCATCTCAAGGCAAGGAGACTCAAGGAAGTAACCTGCTTGCTGTTAGAGCTTTTTGTTTCACATGATAGAACTCATACCTTCAACTGTAATTTCTGTCTGCCTGTGCCTCACTGATTGAATTCCTACTGAATCTCCCTTGACCCAGTCTATGAGTGAGTCTCTGCAGGGTACTTTCTTATCTATCTCCACTGTATGATGGTTACACAGATCTATATATGTGTTAAGATGATAAAGACCAAACTAAAGGCCAATTTTACTGTCTGTTAGGTTAAAAAATAAATAAAAATAAAGCCAATTTATGCTGTTTTCCAAAAGAAGAAAGAAAGGAGAAAGGAAAAAAGAGAGGGAGGAAAACATGGAGGGAGAGAGAAAGGAAGGAAGGAAGGGAAAGGGAAAATATCAATGAGTTTTAAGGTCTAACCTCTTGAAACTGAGGTGCCTAAATACCAGAAAAAGAGTCTGACCAAGTCATACCTCAAGGAATAGGTTTACACATCCCCACAAAAAATTATATGATTTTTTTTTCTAACTTGTATCTGTAGGAACCAGGGGAATGTGTGTGTAAATAAATTCTAAAATGATAAACTAAGAAGGGAAAAGGAACATAGCTCCCTTGGGTCAAAACGATTAACATAGGAACATTTGCCAGCCTTGAGATTCATTGTGCTATCCACGAGGTGGGGTTGGGTACCACAATTTGGTCAGAAAGTGTAAAATACGTAAGACACCTTGATAAGACACATATGTCATTGAGGATGAGAGATAAATTTCATGAGAGTTCAGAGATCTCCTAGCTCACTGATGTTGCTGGGAGTCCAGATGTCAGGGGGTATACTTAGGGATCTCCTCCAAACTAAAAGATAGCTTACCGTACCTTGTATTTGTATCTCATTCCATGAAGAAAGAGGCACACACATTTCATGGGATTTTAGTATAAGACAGGGAAAATAATATTATATTTGTGTTGCTCCTTCCTACCTACCAAATAAACCATAAGGATTCTATATGTAAAGAGGGCCCAAAGCAAAGGAGTAGTCTTCAGTCGGTTCAATTTAAAGAGTAAGCCATTTTTACCAGCCGTTAGACCTTGTGACCCAGGAAATCTAATGTGTGCAATATTCTGTAGCAGATCATTGAGCTTACAGAATTCCCAAATAAAATAGTACAGCCCCTGGAATTGAGAGAAAAGCCACACCTCTTTGACAAATAACTATTTTCCTCAAGAAACAGCTGCCAATTTTTTTTTTCCCCTGCTGCGTCCGGATAAAGACTGAATATCTGGTCATGGAGAATGAACTGATAGTGAGACCTGTGCTTTCTCTTCCAAATTAGATGCTATTTGATAGACCTCTTGTTAAATGTTTCCCTGGTGGCCCATCAGAACAAGACCCAGTTTCCCCCTCAGTCAGTCTCTCCCATCAGGAAGTTTCCATAAGCCTCTTACCCTTCTCCATCAGAGAGCAGACAGAATGAAAACCACAGTCACAGAAAATTAACCGATCTGATCACACGGACCACAGCCTTGTCTAACTCAATGAAACTATGAGCCATGCCATGTAGGACTACCCAACACGGATGGGTCATGGTGAAGAGGTCTGATAGAATGTGGTCCACTGGAGAAGGGAATGGCAAACCACTTCAGTATTCTTGCCTTGAGAACCCCATGAACAGTATGAAAAGGAAAAATGATGGGATACTGAAAGAGGAACTCCCCAGTTCAGTAGGTGCCCAATATGCTACTGGAGGTCAGTGGAGAAATAACTCCAGAAAGAATAAAAGGATGGAGCCAAAGCAAAGACAACACCCCGTTGTGGATGTGACTGGTGATGCAAGTACAGTCCTATGCTGTAAACAACAATATTGCATAGGAACCTGGAATGTTAGGTCCATGAATCAAGGCAAATTGGAAGTGGTCAAACAGGAGATGGCAAGAGTGAACATTGACATTTTAGGAATCAGCAAACTAAAATGGACTGGAATGGACGAATTTAATTCAGATGACCATTATATCTACTGCTATGGNGTGAACTTCCAGATGTTCAAGTTGGATTTAGAAAAGGCAGAGGAACCAGAGATCAAATTGCCAACATCTTTTGGATTATCGAAAAAGCAAGAGAGTTCCAGAAAAACATCTATTTCTTCTGTATTGACTATGCCAAAGCCTTTGACTGTGTGGATCACAACAAACTGTGGAATATTCTTCAAAAGATGGGAATACCAGACTGCCTTACCTGCCTCTTGAGAAACCTGTATGCAGGTCAGGAAGCAACAGTTAGAACCGGACATGGAACAAAAGACTGGTTCCAAATTGGGAAAGGAGTACGTCAAGGCTGTGTATTGTCACCCTGCTTATTTAACTTATATGCAGAGTACATTATGAGAAACGCTGGGCTGGATGATGCATAAGCTGGAATCAAGATTGCCGGGAGAAATATCAATAACCTCAGTTATGCAGATGACACCACCCTTATGGCAGAAAGTGAAGAGGAGCTCAAAAGCCTCTTGATGAAAGTGAAAGAGGAGAGTGAAAAAGCTGGCTTAAAACTCAACATTCAAAAACTAAGATCATGGCATCTGGTCCCATCACTTTATGGGAAATAGATGGGGAAACAATGACAGTGATAGATTTTATTTTCTTGGGCTCCAAAATCACTCCAGATGGTGACTGCAGCCATGAAATTAAAAGATGCTTGTTGTTTGGAAACAAAGCTATGACCAAAAGCAGAGATATTACTCTGCTGACAAAGGTCCATCTAGTCAAAGCTAAGGTTTTTCCACTAGTTATGTATGGATGTGAAGAATAGGACTATAAAGTAAGCTGAGCACTTAAGAATTGATGCTTTTGAACTGTGGTATTAGAGAATACTCTTGACAGTCTCTTGGACTGCAAGATCAAACCAGTCAATCCTAAAGGAAATCAGTCCTGAATATTCATTGGAAGGACTGATGCTAAAGCCAAAACTCCAATAGTTTGGTGTCCTGATGCGAAGAACTGGCTCATTGGAAAAGACCCTGATGCTGGGAAAGATTGAAGGTGGGAGGAGAAGGGGACGACAGAGGATGAGATGGCTGGATGGCATCACTGACTCAATGGACATGAGTTTGAGAAAACTCTGGGAGTTGGTGATGGACAGGGAGGCCTGGCGTGCTGTAGTCCATGGAGCTGCAAAGAGATGGACACTACCGAGTGACTGAACTGACTGAGGTCTCTGACTTGTTAAATTTGGAGGGGCAGAAGAGCTCTTCATCATCAAGATGAAACAGCACATACAAGATCACACTCAACCCAGTTCTAGAGGCACAAGAAGCTCTCAGGAGCAAATGGCTCCAAGTTTTGTGGCACCTAGTCTTGCTGCAAGACCCACCTCTACCTGGACCCACACATATGGACAGGGAAGAAATGGCTCAAGACTGATTGACTAATGGGGCTTCCCTGGTGGCTCACAGGTTAAAGTGTTTGCCTGCAAGGCGGGAGACCTGGGTTCAATCCCTGGGTCGGGAAGATCCCCTGGAGAAGGAAATGGCAACCCACTCCAGTATTCTTGCCTGGAAAATCCCATGGACGGAGGAGCCTGGTAGGTTACAGTCCACGGGGTCGCAAAGAATCGGACACGACTGAGCGACTTCACTCACTCACTCACTCTTTCACAATATACAGGCAAGAGCCATAAAAAAGTTCATGCTGCATTAGAGTTCTTCACACTGACACAATGAAGGACAAGTAGGAAGCTAAATCTTCACAATAAGCAGAACTTTAAGAAGTACATCTATTTGTACATTTTACCTAGAGAGAAAGATCACCATAGTGAAGGTATATACATAGAGTCTAAGGGTTTCTTTTGATGTTGAGCAAGTAGGAAGGAAAATGATTGGATTGACAGGAGGTTTAGGGTAGAGGTACATATATGGACCTCTTAAAATAGGTTCATGGGTGTGAGAATATTGTGCCTCACGTGAATGCTCAGCAAAGGCCTCTCGCTACGGAGGAGACTCAATAACCAAATGGGCAGGAAGATCAGGACTGCAAATGTCAGCTGTCTTCTTCCCCAGGAATCACTATTTTTCAGTAGGTTCAAAAGCGAAGATGGAGGTTATCCATGGGCTCAACGACGAGAACTTCTTACCAAGGCAGATCTGGCTACTACCACCACAAATGAACGCTTCAAATGCCAGCAGCAGAAACCCACGCTGAGCCCTCCATACAGCTCCCAGCGTGGTGAATGGGGTGGAGTGATTATATCGAACCACTTTCATTGTGGACTTGGTAGCAATTTTTCTCACTAAAATGGATCTATGCTCTGCATATAGATTTTACCCCCCTGCTATGTTCTACTAGCAAAACTTTCTGCGGACTTACTGAAAGTTAATTTCACCCACAGAAATGCATGCAGCACTGCCTCTGATCAAGAATGCTATGGGATTCCCACAGGATTCACTGGTTTTACCGTAAACCAGTAGCAGCTGGCCTTGCAGAGCAGTGCGATAGTCTGCTGAAGGCTGGTTACAGAGCCAGCTGGAGGACACCTTACAAAGTGGGGGTACTAGCCTAGAGAAAATGGTGAACTCTCCAAATCGATAACCAATATGTGGCATGTTTCATCCAAGGACAGATCAGATGGGATCATCATTGTTGTTCAGTCGTGTCTGACTCTTTGCAATCCTGTGGACTGCAGCATGCTAGGCTTTGCTGTTCTTCAGCATCTCCCTGAGTTTGGTCAAACTCACGTCCATTGAGTCAGTGATGCCATCCAAGCCTCTCATCCTCTGTCATCCCCTTCTCCTCCCTCCTTCAATCTTTCCCAGCATGAAGGTCTTCTCCAGTGAGTCACCTCTTCACATCAGGAGGCCAAAGTATCGGAGTTTCAGCTTTAGCATCAGCCCTTCCAATGAATATTCAGGACTGATTTCTTTTAGGATTAACTGGTTTGATCTCCTTGTAGTGCAAGGGACTGTCAAGAGTCTTTTCCAACACCACAATTCAAAAGCATCAGTTCTTCCGAGCTCAGCTTTCTCTATGGGAAGGAGCAGAACCTCCCACACTACCCTTCCCCCCTCCTTACTGAGAGTACATTCAGTTTCAGTTCAGTCGCTCAGTCGTGTCCGACTCTTTGTAACCCCATGAATTGCAGCATGTCAGGCCACCCCATCACCAACTCCCGGAGTTCATCCAAACTCACGTCCATTGAGTCAGTGATGCCATCCAACCATCTCATCCTCGGTCATCCCTTTCTCCTCCTGTCCCCAGTCCCTCCCAGCATCAGAGCCTTTCCCAATGTTTCACATGAGGTGGCCAAAGTATTGGAGTTTCAGCTTCAGCATCAGTCCTTCCAAAGAACACCCAGGGCTGATCTCCTTTAGAATGGACTGGTTTGATCTCCTTGCAGTCCAAGGGACTCTCAAAAGTCTTCTCCAACACCACAGTTCAAAAGCATCAGTTCTTCGGCACTCAGCTGTCTTCACAGTCCAACTCTCACATCCATACATAACCACAGGAAAAACCATAGCCTTGACTAGACGGACCTTTATTTGCAAAGTACATTAAGAAAGTTATAATTGTAATCTCATAATCAGTTGCTATGGGGGCTGTGGTCAATATTTATATTTTCTTGCTTGCATGGCAGTGTATATGTTCATGCAGTAACCTATTTCTTGCCCCCCTCTCCTTTTCACCTGTTATATAGGTTGTATTGGTGGTAGTTATCTTTATAGTTTAGTACATGAGTAACATGCATGTAGCTTTTACAGCGGAGAAGGCAGTGGCAACCCACTCCAGTACTCTTGCCTGGAAAATCCCATGGATGAAATTGGAGCCTGTTATACAGAGTGAAGTAAGCCAGAAAGAAAAACACCAATACAGTATACTGTCACATATATATGGAATTTAGAAAGATAGTAATGATGACCCTGTACGTGAGACAACAAAAGAGACACAGACATAGAATGGACTTTTGGCCTCTAAGGGAGAGGGAGAGGGTGGGATGATTTGGGAGAATGGCATTGAAGCATGTATACTATCATGTAAGAAATGCGGCGCCGGTCTATGTTTGATGCAGGATGCAGGATGCTTGGGGCTGGTGCACGGAGATGATCCAGAGAGACGTTGTGGGGTGGGAGGTGGGAGGGGGATTCAGGATTGGGAACTCGTGTACATCTGTGGTGGATTCATGTCGATGTATGACAAAGCCAATAGAGTATTGTAAAGTAAAATAAAGTAAAAAATAAATAAATAAAGTAAGAAAAAGGCA
>SJYV01013874.1:584051-621708 GCA_006410875.1 Neotragus pygmaeus
AAAAAAAAAAATCCCATGGATGGAGGAGCCTGGTAGGCTGCAGTCCATGGAGTCTCTAAGAGTCTGGCACGACTGAGCGACTTCACTTTCACTTTTCACTTTCATGCATTGGAGAAGGAAATGGCAACCCACTCTAGTGTTCTTGCCTGGAGAATCCCAGGGGTGGAGGATCCTAGTGGGCTGCCGTCTATGGGGTAGCATAGAGTTGGACACGACTGAAGTGACTTAGCAGCAGCAGCAGCAGCAGCAGCTTTTACAAAATCTATCAAATGTCCTCTTATTTATCTTCTTTAAGTTAATGTCTAAGGATGAATCTGCATTTCCAGATGAATTTACACACTTCGCTGACTGATGAAAACCACACTACATAGCATGTTTCTCTTTTAAACTGGTTGTCTGAAACAGAGATTTTTATAAGCACCATTATAATGATCCATTCATTCAGGTTTCCAGACATTGCTTCCTTCCTTTCTTCTGAATTGTTTCTGTTTAGTGCTTTTCATTTTATCTTTTCCTGCACTGGTTTTTACCCACTTTTTAAAAATTTCAGTTTCTGTTTATAAAGGAATGCTCTGTTAGAGCAGCAGTTCATGACTTCCCTTAGCAGCAGCTCAGCCTTAGAATGGCCTGTTCATTCCACCAGTGTTTCCTCCGTGCTTATCACGTGCAGACACAACAGTCCTACTCCCGTCACTGCACGCGGTCCCCACGTCCTCGACTAGCCCCGCTATTTTTTGTCAGATGCGCATCGTCAGTTCCATGGGCAGCACTGGGGTGACGTGTGGCTCCTTGTATCTGGACTGTCTCTCACAGTCTGTTCCTCACTGTTCATCACTCCCAACCTCTAGTGTCTTTCACCAGTGGGCGCCTTTATACCCAAATCCACTCTTAGGTAAGATCTTACAATTTCTGGATTATCAAATAATCTCTCTATTTACCATAGGTTAGCTTAACTGCAACCTTTTAGAAGCACCTGAACACCAGAACTGCCTCACCCTGAGAGCTAGTGACTTTCTTCCTTTGGAAATGCATGAAGACGCTGTGATGGTATAGTGGTTAGTACTCTGTGTAGTAAAATGAACGAAGATACGAAATACATGGAATGAGGGCACAGACAGTGCGACCTCTGGAGAGGTGTGTTCTCCGCTGGCAACTGTTAACAGGATGTTAGTTAGTCTCTTGAGAGTTTGGTTAGTAAAAATAAATGGATTAGGCTGTACACAGTCTGTGGCTCTTTTCTCTTCTTCTATTCTTTAGGAATAATATTTGTCTAACATTGGTACAATTCATCATGGGTAGGTTGCCTATCTTCCTCCTTTTTTTTTTTTTTAACTCTAAATTGACATTTCCACCTTCCTGCATGCTTGTCCTACCCAAGCACATATATTAATTCTTTAATTCTTTCAAGATTTCTATAAGTACCTACTGTGTGCCAAACACAAACAGTTTAAGGATAAAGAGATGAATATGATGCTGTTTCTGGACTCTGGAAGTCCACAGTTGTGGGGAGGCCAATGTGCAGACAATAATTTCAGCCTCATAATAAATGACAGGGCAGAGGCACCATCGAAGTCTAAAACTGTCCCTTCACCTGACCCACAAGCTGAGCGGCCCTTTAGGGACAGTGACCCTGTTTTATAAGATAGCACATGGTCATCAGTCCATCATGCTGCGGGAGTTGCTGAGCTTCTTTCACAGCTGAAAGAACCAGCAGAACATCTCAGGCCACGGTAGGAGCAGGCAGTTCTGGAAAGTCATACTCATTTCCCTACAAACTCACGTGTTATAGGTAGTTGTGACCTAGGATAGTAAAACCTGTACTCCAAAATAGAATTTTAAGGGAGAAAACCCCACGTGTATCCAGTAGGGAGGGCACATACATTGTACAAAGTACTACAGAGCTCCTCTAGTAGTCCTGAATGCCCTGTGTGGTGCTCCAGAAATCCTCAGCCAGAGAAATGACATCAGTAAAGAATGGTAATTGGTCCCTAAAGAATTGCCTTGAGGAGGGTAACAGAGCAAATACACCACAGCGGCAGTAATCGAGCAAGGGGGGATATAATTATTTGTAATACTCAGATCAAAATATGTGGCTATTTTGGATATGCACAATGGGTTCAGATACAGAGTGTTACCTATGGATATTCTGAGAAGGTAATGTTTCTATACCCCTCAAGAGATTTACAAGAAATCTATTTATGTTCCCTACTTGACAGTCCTTTTCCTTGTATCGCTAACTAGCAAGCCAGCATGACTACTCAACCAAAACATTTCTAGCAGCAAATGCAGTCTTGTCTCTCAGTGGCACACATGACTGAGGGTGGGCTCACTCTGACATACAGGCTGATGGTCCCCTTGGAAGAAAGAACCCAGTCGGAGAAGGATGCTTTTGGCTTGGTGTGGGTTGTGCAGCTTTTTAAGAATGTATCCGCTTTTCTTAGTCCTCTTTAACAAAACAAAAACCACTGCTTTCTTTTCTATGTAGTCATTGCTTAATATTCACCCTATCCAAGTTCGCCATCTACAGGTCATATGGTTTACAATTGCTTTTAAGGTCTTGAGAAGATCACATGTGAGAATTCCCATGTGCCTCCTTTTGGGGGAGTTTACTCTGCTTCTGCTGCTATCTGATGCGAAGAACTGACTCATTTGAAAAGACCCTGATGCTGGGAAAGATTAAAGGCGGGAGGAGAAGGGGACGACAGAGGATGAGATGGTTGGATGGCATTACCGACATAATGGACGTGGGTTTGGGTAAACTCGGAATTGGTGATAAACAGGGAGGCCTGGCATGCTGCAGTCCATGGAGTCGCAAAGAGTCGGACACAACTGAGTGAGTGAACTGAACTCTGCTGTTGATTGACANTACCGACATAATGGACGTGGGTTTGGGTAAACTCGGAATTGGTGATAAACAGGGAGGCCTGGCATGCTGCAGTCCATGGAGTCGCAAAGAGTCGGACACAACTGAGTGAGTGAACTGAACTCTGCTGTTGATTGACACCACAACTGATGGCTATCTATTGCATAACTACTATCTTGTTAGATGTTCCCTGGACTCTTCTTTTACATTTGTCTACACTTAGGGATTTATTTGAAAAAGATAACGGTAAAGAAGAGCTATGAAATACATGTTTTAGTATGTTTAAGTTTCTAAACTTAAGCTTCTTGGATGGGACTAGTGGTAAAGAATCTACCTGCCAGTGCAGGAGACACAAGACACAAGAGGGTTCTCTCCCTGGGTAAAGCCCCTGGGGTAGGAAATGGCAATCCACTCCAGTATTCTTGCCTGAAAAATCCCATGGACAGAGGAGCCTGGTGGGCTATAGCCCATGGGGTCGCAAAGAGTCGGACATGATTGAGCACGTGCTCACACATACACAAACTTAAAAAAATACAACCTCCCTTCCAGTTAACAGGAAAATAACACACTTTTCATTGATCCTTGTATTACAAAGCACTAATTATCCTAACCACCCTTACCATTTACTGAACACTTGGTTGGTACCGTTGGCCTAGGAACTTACAGACATTATCTAATCTAATACGTAAAGCATATTTATGAGTATTTTTTATCTGTAGTTTGTAGATGAGAAATCTGCAGCTCTAAGGCATTAGGCAGCTTAGTCAAGGACACAGAGCTAGTCAGTAAGTTGGAGAGTTGGTTCTTGACATTGGTCTCACATCAAAACTATGCTCCTAAAAAATACACCATACTGTTTACATTTTTTCATTTTTCCTTATTTCAAGCCTATGATGGTTGCCAATGAATTTTTCAACTACTCTTCTGCCTCCCAGGTTTATATGTGTCCTCCCAGGCAGGGAGCAGGAAAGCATAACCTTTTTCTATGGTGTGCTCTACAACAGCCAAGAGTACAACCAGAAGTGGTAAAGAAGTCTCTGTGTCACCAAGTCACTCCAGTAGCATTCCAGAGTTCAGGGTAAAGCTGTGACTCACTGTTCTTCCTCTGCCTGGAGCTTAGGTTGGCAAGAGTGTCCTGATCATATCTGACACTCTCCATTGACTTTAAATAAAGTCGCGTTCACTCAACAGTGCCTAAAGTCTAATCCTGTCTCCAAAAGGATCCTCAATTTGCAGTTTCTATCATGTTTTTCTTCAAAGGTTGCCTTTCACGAAGATCAAGAAGCTTTACTTTGGGAGGTATTTTCTTTATTCTCAGTTGAATTTGAGTTTCTGTTCGTCCCCAAAAGGTGAGGTTCACTTGGACCAAGTGGAGACATGCCCACTGAAGTGGGAGATTCTTAGGTTTAATTTAGCTGCAAAGGAGCAGAACACACCCAAACTAACTTTAGCATAAAGGAAAAATTATTGGGTGGACACAGGGATATCTCACGGACACAGGGCAGAAAACGAGGGTTGTCTGCATGTGGGATTGCGATCAGGACATGGAAAGCTGTAGGAGGCTAAAGTAGTCTCTCTCTCTCTCTCTCACACGCCCTACAGTCTGCTTTATTCATTCCACTAAGACCTACTGAGAGCCTGCTATGTCAGGCACCATGCTAGGTGCAAAGAGCACAGAGGTGAACGGAACAGAGTCTGATTTATTTCTCTCTGTAAACCATCCTTATCTGACTCACTCACCCTGGCTTTACCTGCCCTTCTGATTCAATGGTTTAATAGAAGATGACTCAGTCTCAGCATCCTTGGTTCAAAGACAAAGTCTTAGCGCAACACACAGCTCCTTACCTGTGGGCATCATCTGTCCTTCCCTGGTCCGATCAGTTAAAGAAACAATGACTCCGNGAGGAAGCCTTTTTTTTTTTTTTTTTTTTTTTTTTTAATCTCTCCTTGCTATTCTTTGGAACTCTGCATTCAAATGGGTATATGTTTCCTTTTCTCCTTTGCATTTAGCTTTTCTTGTTTTTTTAGCTACTTGTGAGGACTCCTCAGACAACCAGTTTGCTTTTTTGCATGTCTTTCTTGGGGATGGTCTTGATCACAGTCTCGTACAATTTCATGAACCTCCGTTCATAATTTATCAGGCACTCTACCANGCATTTAGCTTTTCTTGTTTTTTTAGCTACTTGTGAGGACTCCTCAGACAACCAGTTTGCTTTTTTGCATGTCTTTCTTGGGGATGGTCTTGATCACAGTCTCGTACAATTTCATGAACCTCCGTTCATAATTTATCAGGCACTCTACCAGATCTAATCCCTTGAATCTATTTCTCACTTCCACTGTATAATCGCAAGGGATTTGATTTAGGTCATACCTGAATGATTTAGTGGTTTTCCTACCTTCTTCAATTTCAGTCTGAATTTGGCAATAAAGAGTTTGTGATCTGAGTCACAATTAGCTCCTGGTCTTGTTTTTGCTGACTGTATAGAGTTTCTCCATCTTTGTCTGCAAAGAATGTAATCAGTCTGATTTCAGTATTGACCATCTGGTGATGTCCATGTATAGAGTTTTCTCTAGAGTAAGTAGATTTTTGTAAAGTACTAGAGATTAATGAATATTTATCAAGCATCTCCTATGAGACCAGTGGTGAACAAAATAGAATTTCTGTCATCATGAAGTTATGTTTTAGGGGAGAAAATAGATAATGAATTCAATACAATAAAGATTTTAGTTACTTTCATTGCTAAAAATAATTGGCAGAATGAAATATGGTGGAGTAATTGGCTGGTGGAAGGGTTCTGCTTAGAACAGCTAGATTTCATCTTTCTGAGGTTCCGTTTGAGTTGGGATCAACACGATGAGAAGGCATTCATGCAGAAATATGGACAGAGAATTTTAAGTGGAAGGGAACAGCGAGTGTAGGGTCCTGGATGCAGCATCATAATGGGTAGTAGACCTGATGTTGGAGATGTAGATGGAACCGTTTAGGCTATGGTAAGTAGTTTAAACTTTAATATAAATAAAATGGTGTTCTACTGGTTAAGTTTAGACAAAGCAATGACATAGTCTGCTGTATTTTTTGTTTGTTTGTTTTTATAATTGTGTTTATTTTTTATTTTTGGTTGTGCTGGGTCTTCGTTGCTGCGTGCCGGCTTTCTGTAGTCATGATGAGAGGCGGCTACTTTCTGTTTGAGCTGCATGGGTTCTAATTGCTGTGGCTTCTTGTGTTGCAGAGCACGCGCTCTAAGGCATCCAGGCTTCAGTAGTTGCAGCACCTGGGCTCAGTACTTGTGGCTCCCAGGCTCTACAGCTCAGATTCAGTAGTTGTGATGCATAGACTTAGTAGCTCCAAAGCATGTGGGATCTTCCTGGACCAGGGATTGAGCTCGTGTCTCCTGCATTGGCCAGTGGACTCTTCACCACTGAGTCACCAGGGAAGTCCTGTTGTACTTTCATAAAAGGTTATTCTNCAGGCTTCAGTAGTTGCAGCACCTGGGCTCAGTACTTGTGGCTCCCAGGCTCTACAGCTCAGATTCAGTAGTTGTGGTGCATGGACTTAGTAGCTCCAAAGCATGTGGGATCTTCCTGGACCAGGGATTGAACTCGTGTCTCCTGCATTGGCCAGTGGACTCTTCACCACTGAGTCAACAGGGAAGTCCTGTTGTACTTTCATAAAAGGTTATTCTCACTGCCCTTGGAAAAAAATAGACTTGTTGGAGGTCATGGAAAATGATCTTTGGACTAAGCAGAGTATTTGTAAACTGTGCTCAGATTTGAGGTGTATTTTAGAAGTAAATAGACAGTAAAATTTTTGATGGACAAAAATGAAGAACTTAGGAAGTAGGTGTTATGTGAATATTCATAATTAATCTTGATGAAAAAATAAGAAAATTCTTAATTTATCACTTATTATATATACAAAGAATCAGTTCGATAAGTTATTTTAGAGCATGGAATATTTGAGTTAGTACTGGAAATGTGGAAGTGGTAGTCACTTATAAATCTGATTTTAGAAGAAAGCTCTGGTTTGGTAAATTACATTTGACAACCATCAGTGTATTTGTGATATTTAAGGTGACAGGACTGATGGCACCTAGTATGAAAATACAGAAANTTGAGTTAGTACTGGAAATGTGGAAGTGGTAGTCACTTATAAATCTGATTTTAGAAGAAAGCTCTGGTTTGGTAAATTACATTTGACAACCATCAGTGTATTTGTGATATTTAAGGTGACAGGACTGATGGCACCTAGTATGAAAATATAGAAAGAAAGGAGAAAAAAATCCAAGGACAAAATCCTGTGGCAGCCCAATATTTACATGTAGGTCTGGTGGAGGAAGGGATATCAGCAAAGCAGATTCAAAAGGACTGTGTAAGGATGTAGGAAAAAAATAACTCAGATATTTTTACTTCCATTACTATAGTCTCAATTTGTTCAATTTCCATTCATGATCACTAATAATTGCTAATTTTTTTGTCAAAAATGATTTTCCTTCTTCCTTCTCCCACTCCAATTGTACATTTAAGGCCATTTAACCTATTTTCAAAGATTTAATGTAAACTAAAAACACTGAATTCAACTTTCCAATCCAGTTATTTATTATAAATGCAGAAGAATATTGAAGGAAGTCCCTTTTCTCTGGAGTAGATTGTTTGCAAAAAGGCCCTGATTTTTCCCTCCCTCTATTCATGTTCTTAATATTTGATTTTTGAAGCTCTTTTCATCAAGGCTTGGAATCTACAATCCATCTTTTGAATATGAGCCAAGTTTATGACTTGCTTTGATCAATAAAATATGTTGGAAATGACATTATCCTAATTATGTGTATAGGCCACAAGAGTCCTTTGAATGCTTTGCTCTTTCTGTCTGAATTCTGCCTAGTCACCATGTTATCAAACACAGCTGACCCCTTATAAGATCATAGATACATGAATGAGTGCAACTGAAGTTGGGAGAACCATCCACTTGAACCCCAACCAGGTTTTTAACTTATAACATCATGAACCAAATATAAGTTGTCATTTTAGTTATTAATGATGAGGTGGTTTGTTATACAGTGATAGCAAACTGATACATATTTGCATTCATTTTTAGCACCTGATACAAATAGAGGAGTGGAATGGCACTGGCTTCAACTGAAACTTTGGAATGTGGCAAAACTAGGATCTGACTAGATTATATTCTAATATTCATGCAAATTGCCAGTGAATCAGTATGGGAATGGTGGGCTGGGAGAGAGAAACTTGGGTTCTAGCCCTGTCTTGGACAATGAATTCACTGAGGTTCTTTGAACAGATCACCTTACTTTACTGGTTTTCTTTTCCCACATATTTAAAATGTAGGGTTAGGATGAGATTTTGCATATTCCCATTCAGTTTTACTATGGAATTCTCCTTGGGGATGATACAGGCAACTCAGAATTTGCTAGATTTGATAAAATGTAAGAATAGACTTGATTGATTAAACTGTGAGCCTTTCAGGACCCTGACATAAACACTTATTTCACTTCCAAGTTTTTGTTCAATTTAACCAATCACTCAGTATACCCATGTCTATATCCTTGACCATCTACACAGAAAACCATTTAACTATAGATCTTAAAGGAGCTTCCCTGGTGGCTCAGTGGTAAAGAATCTACCTGCCAGTGCAAGAAACATGGATTCAATCCCTGGATCAGAAAGATACCCTGAGGGAGGAAATGGTAACCCACTCCAGTATTCTTGGCTAGGAAATCCCATGGCCAGAGGAGTCTGGTGGATTACCATCCATGGGGCCGCAAAAGAGTTGGACATGACTTAGCAACTAAATAATGACAATGGATCTTAAAAGAGACCTCACTCCTAAATTAACATGATCAGTGTTTGATTTGAACTTTGCATAAATTCAAATTACCCCCACCCCCTCAAAAAAACCTCTAATCAGCTCTCAGCTCCCTGATAGATCAGTTGGTAAAGAATCCACCTGCAATGCAGGAGACCCCGGGTTGATTCCTGAGTCAGGAAGATCTACTGGAGAAGGGATAGGCTACTCACTCCAGTATTCCTGGGCTTCCCTGGGGGCTCAGCTGGTAAAGAATCTGCCTGCAATGTGGGAGATCTGGGTTAGTCCCTGGGTTAGGAAGATCCCCTTGAGAAGGGAAGGGCTACCCACTTCTGGCCTGGAGAATTCCATAGACTGTATAGTCCACGGGGTCGCAACGAATCAGACATGACTGAACGACTTTGACTTCACACTTTCACTTAGCTGTCAGAGACATTCTTTGCTGCTACAAATACCTTTCCCTAAATTCTCTTTCATTTAACTTTGTCCCTCAAAAACAGAAATAAACAAGTTAGTGGCAATCTTGTATTGTTTACCATTTCCTAAGCTTTCACACAAGCTTCCCCTGAAGTGAGGATTTGAATTTGCTGAGCATATTCATGTCCTCTGTCCTTAAGGCAGGCAGGTTAAGCCTGAGCAGCTAGGATCCCCAGGATCATTATCTCCCACCATTTATATCCTCATCTTTACCCACTGTCCTGTACAAAAGCAGCACAACACTCTTCGTCCTCTATGAAATGAAAGCATGGAGAAACCCTTCCATGGTGTACTAGAGTCACTGGAATACATTGAGGCTGTGGTTTGTTTTTGGTTTTTTTTTTAATGGCTTTCAGTATATTTTCCTTTGACAAAACGTGGTCCTCCCTTTCTTTCTGCAAATTTCACTTGTCATTCAGAACTTAACTCTAGTCCCAGTCCTTAAGTGAAAGTTTCCCAATTACTTTCACCTACACTTCACTGTCCAATCATTTAACCTAAACTCTTCCTGTTTACCAACCACAATAGCAGTTATTTAATAATAAAAATCACCATATCTTCAACTCACACAAAACTATGCTAATTTAGCATTTTCTCATAGTCTACATCACAGGGCTGGTTCACATAGTAGCATCTTAATTAAATGTGTATTTAATTAATTTATTGCTGGCTAATAAAGCAAAGAATTTGATGAAAATAGACAACTGTGTTCAAAAGGTTAAAATGGGTAAAGGGAGGGAAGAAGTTTCTCAAGCAAGGTGTGATTCGTTAAAAGGCAGGTGTGAATGAAGGACATAGAGATAACGACCAAGAAATAAATTAAATATACCAGAAAATCAGTTAGTGACCAAAACATAGATGATTAAGCACATTAAGGAAATCAGCTCATTATGAAATTTCAAGTGTGTCTAAGCATTTTCAGTAGGAATTCATGATTCTTGAAAGTATTTACAGTCTTTGCACCAAGCACAACACAGGTAGTTCTTTGTTGTCTCAAGAATATGTATAATTTTCACAGAATTAGATTATATATGTAGTTATTGGGTATCTACTGTGAGCCAGACTATAATAGTCAAAGTACAGTTATAAGAGATAATTATTGATATCCATAAAATTCTATCTAACAGAATGTTCATGGAGCATTATTTTACATAATAAAATAATTTCGTTACCCAATACTGGGGGAAATAAAAATAATGTTTAATAATAATAACCCCTTTGATATATTATACTACTTATAATTGATATATTATGTACTATATTAAATACTATAATATAAATAGCAATAGTGTAATATTCAGAGGAGAACAATACTTTGTAGAATATTTAATTGTATTCTTTATATATTATGTTGAGAAATTTAAAATGTTAGTTTGACTCTCATTTATATTAAAGGCAAGGGCAAGATATTACTTTAATCTATTTTATGACAAAGGTTTTTCAGAGTTTGGACAGCCAGAGAAAACCAAAGAAACAGAAGTGGGATAAATTTGGCATCTTGAAAGAGAACATTTTTCCTCATTCAGAATATTTTTTCCTTTTTAAAAATACATTACAAGCCAAGGCATTTCTCAAGATTAATTCATTGTCAGATGTTAATCTGGTGTTTTGTGTGTGTGAGAGGAAGGAAAAGTGACATCTGGAGTTACATTTCTACAAGGAAATGATGCCCAGTCATAAAATGATAAGCAATATTAACAGAGCATTATACTTCCTCATCTGCTGATGACCTTTAAAGAGAATTGTAGTTATTATCTCACAATATTCTTTCATTTATTAGCTGTCCCTTTTCTGAGTTCACTTGCTATTCTACAGCAGAAATATAGATGCATGGCATAAAAAATAGAGAAATATGATTTAACCATTATAATGGCTCAAGACTTTCAAGTCTAATTTAATTTTTTGCTCATTATATGAAGGGGGCTGAAGCTGATGGTAACTGCTAGACCAGGCAATTTAGGAGAGAAATCCAGACAACTTTATCTCTGCCCATTAGATTAGTCATAAAGGACATTTTATTTTTCAGACTTCTTGGAAGTTCATTAAAGTGATTGGATAGGCCTGTAGGATTGCATTATGAGATATTATTATTGGGGAAGTCATCTAGGTCATAAGTAAAATGACTGATTTGGATAGTAATAAATGTTAAGAAAGTGTCATTTTTTCTCTTACTCATCTAAATCCCCACTATCAAATATTAAGAAGAAAGACTATCAGGATGGCTGATGAATTAATCTTCCAAAAAAGAAAAAAATGAATTCTTGTCATGTGGGCTTGAATAGAAGTCTAGAGATGAACCAGTTTAAATCTCTAAATAGAAGAAGAATATAATTTACTTTTATTCTTTCCTATTGAATATTGATTGGGAATTGATGTGCAAGTTCTCAACACTCCAGAGGATGCAGAGGTAATATTTTAATTTCTCATTTACTCTGAACCTTTCTCCATTAGGCTTAAAGAAGCTTCAAATCATTCTCCAATATAATTACTAATTTTTTCATTTTCCTTTTGTTTTCAACTTCTCTCCTTCTGTCCTTAATTGCTTTTAAGTGCTATTTTTGTCTTGTTTTTCCTGAATGACAGTTATTTTCAGGGAAGTGGTGATATTGGAAAAGTACTTACTGCTATGGAAATAGAAAAATTTTATCTTATGTTCGTCTCAGCTGGAGTTAGAAAATTACCTTATAGTTAGTGTAAATAGATAAAATTTGATCAGGACACCATTCGGGACAATATGTGGTGAGCCTCCAAGCATTTTTTCCCCCCATCACTTTAGAATACAAGTTAGTTTAGTCCTTCCAGAGTGTTGAGAACATTAGGAAAAAGGAGGAAAGTATGAGTTATGTACTATGTGCAAGTCATACACAAAAGTTATGTACAATAGTGCAAGTGAACTATTTAATTCAAAGTTTTTTCTAAATCACTCTGGTGTGTCGATGTATGGCAAACCCAATAGAGTATTGTAAAGTTAAATTAAAAAATAAATAAATAAATAAATAAAAAATAAAAAAAAAGAAATTAAAAAAAAATAAATCACTCTGGTGATGAGTAAGTTGACTCAAAGTCAAGCACACACTCTAGTTACATAGCTAATAAACTGAGAACTTGAACTCAGGTCTGCAGAATTACAGGCCTATTCCACCATCACCCCCAGACATAATATGAATCTTAATTACTTATTAAGCATCTCTCATAATCTTCTGGGACCTCTTTTAGTTTTGATCAACTTAGAGATTTTCATTTCTTTTCTAATTTGAGGCATTTCTCGCCTCAAGCCAAAGGCAGATAGTCTTGTGAAGTAAATGTAAGGTCTTGGCTTCACTGCAGTGTGACATGTCAATTCAGAAATAGCTAAAACATTCCAGAAGAAAATGGCTGCCTAGGATCATATCAAATAAATTGTAACTGGAGAGTTTGTAGTAATTATTTTAAAAAATTTGAAATGTAATCAGCTCAGATTCTACCCTATTGTAACTTTATAGTGAATGAATCTTATTTTTTCTTTTGTTTAATTTTCATGAGGATTTCCATTTTGAGTCTATTATATGTTCAATAGAGCTTCCCTGGTGACTCAGACAGTAAAGCATCTGTTTACAATGCTGGAGACCCGGGTTCGATCCCTGGGTTGGGAAGATCCCCTGGAGAAGGAAATGGCAGCCCACTCAAGGACTATTGCCTGGAAAATCTCATGGATGGAGGAGCCTCGTAAGCTACAGTCCATGGGGTCACAAAGAGTTGGACACGACTGAGCGACTTCACTTTATGTTCAATAATTATATAAACCTTTTCTCAGGAGTTGCTTTCCTGTACAAAAGATTCTGGAATACAGAAAAAAAAAAAAAATCTTTGTTCAATGGCAGAGCCAATCCTAATAAAGAGACTTCAAAAATTAAAAAAAAAAAAAGTCCCTTTACAGAGAAGGTGGCCAGAAAACCCAGAAACCATCTGGTCAAATATTTTCATTCAGAAGACAGGAGACTGTCTTTGGTAACTTGCTTCAGTCTCCAAAATTGTATTTACCTTTTATAAGATAATGGAGACTA
Source organism: Neotragus pygmaeus (assembly GCA_006410875.1). NCBI lineage: Eukaryota > Metazoa > Chordata > Mammalia > Artiodactyla > Bovidae > Neotragus > Neotragus pygmaeus. Next base: position 597,253 of record SJYV01013874.1, read on the forward strand.
TAGCTGGGAATATTGGCCTAAATGTATAACCTGCTCATATTACTGACTCTCCTGCTGCTCTTAAGAGACATTCAGTTCAGTTCAGTTGCTCAGTCATGTCGGACTCTTTGCAACCCCATGAATCACAGCACGCCAGGCCTCCCTGTCCATCACCAACTCCCAGAGTTCACTCAGACTCACAGCCTTCGAGTCAGTGATGCCATCCAGCCATCTCATCCTCTGTCATCCCCTTCTCCTCCTGCCCCCAATCCCTCCCAGCATCAAAGTCTTTTCCAATGAGTCACCTCTTAGCATGAGGTGGCCAAAGTACTGGGTTTCAGCTTTAGCATCATTCCCTCCAAAGAAATCCCAGGACTGATCTCCTTCAGAATGGACTGGTTGGATCTCCTTGCAGTCCCAGGGACTCTCAAGAGTCTTCTCCAACACCACAGTTCAAAAACATCAATTCTTCGGCACTAAGCCTTCTTCACAGTCCAAATCTCACATCCACACATGACCACAGGAAGAACCATAGCCTTGATTAGATGGACCTTAGTCAGCAAAGTAATGTCTCTGCTTTTGAATATGCTTGGTTTAATTGCTCTCCTTGCTTTAGAGATGATGTTGACAGCTAAACTCAATAGTGGAATTCTCACTTCTTCCTTTATCCTGCCTCTGAAAAACAAGTTCATCTCGTGTTTGCATGATTTGGTGGAGCTAGCCTCATGAATAGCCTTCAAACTTCTCTCCTTTTTTGACTGTTCAAATTGATNTGTTGTATAGGACAATCTCAGCAGTCAGGGAAGAATAACAGGGCAAACTGTGAAAATGGGATGTTGGTAATGAGCATATGGCTGGTAAAGAAATGACGATCATCTCTACTGCAAAGATTTTCAATCATAAAAGGGTGATGAAAGTTTCCATAAACTTGAGGGAAGGCAAGGAAAGCAACTCAGGAAGGCTGAAAACTCACCATGAGGTGTGGTAGGGTCTCCAGGCACATGGCCTATGTAGGAAACCAGTTTGAGTCGAAGTGGAAGGCTCCGAGTGAAGAATGAGTTACTCAAAGCCCTGTAACTCGGCCTCGGGGAAGCCCAGGTGAGTTTCCTTGCAAAGGGAGAGAAAGGGAGCGAGCGAATTAGAGCTCGTACAAAACAAGGCCTTGAAAAGTCTGAACAACTTGTGCAGCCTAAAAGTTCAAATTACCTAGGGTTGTGGAAACATTTGGGAACCTTGGAGGTGGTCAATCTCCAATTTTAAGAGCGACGGTGACACCGCAGCAGAGGCTTGGAAAGCATCCTGAAAAACGTGGGGAGTGGAGAGGCTGAAAGTCAAAATAGGCAATAATAAAATTTTTGCGACTGTTGCCTAAGCTTTTTAGTCACTAGGGCTAATGTGGTCTTGGGAAACAGGAGTTACGATCATCAATGTAAAAAGTAACTCCCCTCTCAAGTCTGGGCTGCCACCTCGCTTGTCTCAAGTCAGTTCAGTTCAGTTCAGTTCAGTCGCTCAGTCGTGTCCGACTCTTTGCGACTCCATGGACTGGAGCACGCCAGGCTTCCCTGTCCTTCACCAACTCCCGGAGCTTGCTCAAACTAATCTCCATCAAGTCGGTGATGCCATCCAACCATCTCATCCTCTGTCGTCCCCTTCTCCTGTCTTAAGTACCTCACCTCTATACGCTGACAAGATATTTCAGGTTAACTCCTTCCCTTCAAGAGAACTTGAGAGGAAAAAGTATTTCATTTGTTCAACTGCACATATCCAAGGAAGTGTTTAATTCTAATCTAGTTTTCTAGCATACTCTAATTTACAGTTCAATTTACCATTTTGAGAGAGTAGAAGTCATACCTGACAAAAATCCTCTGATGAGTATAAAGTTCTTAAAACTTTCAAAGAAACTCAGTATGTGGCAAAAGACTGCAGACGTAAAGAACTATAGTTACTATACTACTAACTTAGCAAGTTACAGACATTGCCTTAGGTTATTTGGATTTAGTTGGTGTTTATTTTATATATGAGTCCTAGATTCACTTCTCATGAGGTAAAGTGTTTAAAAATTTTATTTGTTATAAAACCAGGTAGACTACAAAGTCTTATTCTCATTAACCCTCTGATTTTTTTCTTTTTTCCCTTCTCATCAGGTTTAAAATCTAGAACTGTTCTCTCAGGGGGTAAAGTGTTAGTTGCTCAGTCTTGTCAGAATCTTTTCGACCCCATGGACTGTAGCCCACTTGGGATTCTCCAGGCAAGAATACTGGAGTGTGTTGTCAATTCCTTTTCCAGGTTTCTTCCCAGTCCAGGAGTGAACCTGGGTCTCCTGCATTGCAGGCAGACTCTGGGTATGTTATGAATGCCTGACCAAGCTCTCCTTTCTGGGCTATCTAGCAGGTTGTATTTACAGCAGCTGTGAGGAATGAGGTAATGTCTCCCTCTGGGCCAAAGAGGATTCCCCAAACTCAGTGTTACGTGGCTGCAACACAAACCCACTAACATCCACCTGGACTGCTCAGGATCACTCCTTTGACCCAGGAAGACACGAGGAACTGATGTCAACATGATGGTCACGCTACTTGCTGTGCTCTGAGTAGGGAAGTCCTTTGTCTTTGACCCAAGAGTCTCACATCCTCAGGCAGCATCCATGGAGAAGAAGCAGGCTAACATACTAACTCTAAGGAAAGTAAAACCAAGTCCCAGACCCTCAGACTTCATCTTGATTTCCAAGAATTTCATCACCCTTAAACAAGCCTCTTACCGAGTAGAATTGCCTAAAAATCTGTGTTAACTGAAACAGGATAAAGGGGAAAATGTCAACTTTATTCAGTGTATTTGTTTTTATACTTTCTGCAATCTACCAAAGATCTGTAGTACTTTTCTTCCCATAATACAAACTAACCAAGATGTTCAGGGCTTCTGCTCTGTGCCGTGGTTTGCAGTAGAGATATAATGGTGAATAAGACACAGTCCCATAATTTTAGGGCTCCAGCTTTGATAGACAGCAAGCACAAAGGTGTATCTCAAATACAATACAGAGTCTGATCAGATGCAGATGAACGCTAAGCAAAGAATGGGTGAAGAACGGGAAAGAGGAGATTTAGTTCGGTTATTATTCATTCAGAGGGTAAAGCAAGAGTCAAACATTGAAGGATGGCAACTCTAACAAGTGGGAGGATGAGGGGGAGGCAGGGTATGGGAACCAAGGGGAATGGTGTGAGGAGACGCGCTGCAGACAGTGTGGGATAGGGACACACGAAGACAAAGGGCAAACTGGTCTTGGAGATCCTAACTGGAGCCAGCAGGGGGTTCAGGGTGCCTGGCCGCCACTGAGAGACGTAAGTTCAGACGAGTTCTGTTTGAAGTGCCCGTGAAAGCTTGCAGAGAAACCGTGTTCTCTACAAGAGGTGGGAAATGTGAGTTAAACTCAGGAGAGAGATTAGAACAGGAGATACATTTGGGAATAAGGGGCAATACTCGAAGCCATTATAAGAGAAGGAGGCAAAGGTATGCAGGATATGCAGAGGACATGGACTTCTAGACTTCCGGGAGCCAAGCAGTGAAACAGTAGCCTGCAAAAGAAGTAGCGGGCCAAGTGTGAGAACCAGGAGACTGTGGAGACGTGATACTGTGTAACGAGTTCTGCAGGAAGCCCCAGGGAGTGACTCAGTTCAGTTCAGTTCAGTTCTCACCCAGCCCCATGAATCACAGCACGCCAGGCCTCCCTGTTCATCACCAACTCTCGGAGTTCACCCAGACTCACGTCCATCGATTTGGTGATGCCACCCAGCCATCTCATCCTCAGTCATCCCCTTCTCCTTCTGCCCCCAATCCCTCCCAGCATCAGGGTCTTTTCCAATGAGTCAACTCTTCGCATGAGGTAGCCAAAGTACTGGAGTTTCAGCCTCAGCCTCAGTCCTTCCAATGAACACCCAGGACTGATCTCCTTTAGGACGGACTGTTTGGATTGCCTTGCAGTCCAAGGGACTCTCAAGAGTCTTCTCCAACACCACAGTTCAAAAGCATCAGTTCTTTGCCACTCAGCTTTCTTCACAGTCCAACTCTCACATCCATACATGACCACTGGAAAAACCATAGCCTTGACTAGACGGACCTTTGTTGACAAAGTAATGTCTCTGCTTTTGAATATGCTGTCTAGGTTGGTCATAACTTTCTTTTCAAGGAGTAAGCGTCTTTTAATTTCATGGCTGCAATCACCATCTGCAGTGATTTTGAAGCCCCCCAAANGTGATGCCATCCAGCCATCTCATCCTCTGTCATCCCCTTCTCCTCCTGCCCCCAATCCCTCTCAGCATCAGGGTCTTTTCCAATGAGTCAGCTCTTCGCAGGAGGTGGCCAAAGTACTGGAGTTTCAGCCTCAGCCTCAGTCCTTCCAATGAACACCCAGGACTGATCTCCTTTAGGACGGACTGTTTGGATTGCCTTGCAGTCCAAGGGACTCTCAAGAGTCTTCTCCAACACCACAGTTCAAAAGCATCAGTTCTTTGCCACTCAGCTTTCTTCACAGTCCAACTCTCACATCCATACATGACCACTGGAAAAACCATAGCCTTGACTAGACGGACCTTTGTTGACAAAGTAATGTCTCTGCTTTTGAATATGCTGTCTAGGTTGGTCATAACTTTCTTTTCAAGGAGTAAGCGTCTTTTAATTTCATGGCTGCAATCACCATCTGCAGTGATTTTGAAGCCCCCCAAAATAAAGTCAGACACTGTTTCCACTCTTTCCTCATCTATTTCCCATGAAGAAAAAGAGGCAACTAGTTTGGGTGATTGAGAAGTTTCCATTGTTTCTGTAAATAGAGTTTATGGAAGAGGACAGAAGTTGATGGATGTGGGTCAAACAAGGAAGTGAAAGGGATGAATGTAGACTTAAATATAGACTACTATTTTGAGAACTGCTGCTGTTAAAAGAAGGGAAAAGATAGAATATAGTCTCAAAGGAAATGAATATTTCATAAAGAATCATTCCATTTGAATATGTGTATAGGCTAAGGAGAAGATGTCAGAAGGCAAAATTTTTAAAAAAAGAGAAATGAAAGAAAGGGACAAGTCACAAAGTAGGTAAAAAGATGTCACTTTAACACAGAAGGGGTAGGCTTGAATACAAGGTAGAATATCGTTTTTCTGAGACAGAAAGGAAGGAGAAACAAATGGCTAATGATTCAGAGAAAATCTGAGCATTCTCCACGTATAATCCGGTAACCTATCAGTCAGATACAAAGAAATTTGGAAGGTGTAAATTCAACCTGAAAAGAGAGAACCTAGATTGAAACAAGTGCTGTAGAGAATTGAAAAGACAATTAAGGATGGAGAAAAAAATCGATAAGCATATCTCAGAGCTCAGCTATGGTTCATCATAATGGATCCCATCAGAGTCAGCTGGGGCACTGTATTAGCTCGGGGCTAGAGAGCTGAGCAGGAGAAGGCACTGGCACCCCACTCCAGTACTCTTGCCTGGAAAATCCCATGGACAGAGGAGCCTGGTAGGCTGCAGTCCATGGGGTCACTAGAGTCGGGCACGACTGAGCAACTTCACTTTCACTTTTCACTTTCATGCATTGGAGAAGGAAATGGCAACCCACTCCAATGTTCTTGCCTGGAGAATCCCAGGGACGGGGGAGCCTGGTGGGCTGCCGTCTATAGGGTCGCACAGAGTCGGACACGACTGAAGTGACTTAGCAGCAGCAGCAGAGAGCTGATCGAACCCGGGTCTGGGAAGTGTATACAATGGAGGTCAAAGAGACAAAACAGAAGTCTACAATGCTTGTAGAAATTTAGATAAATTTAACCAAGGAGTCTAGACTCACAGGGAAGCTAAAGAGTCTAGAAGTGGACTCACAGCCTGGGAAAACTGCCAATGAAGAGGAATGGAAAAGAAGAGGGGGGATTATATTCACACACCTGTTTTTCAGGTTTGATAGGGATCTGTAGTTTAGAGTGGATCAGGAGAGGACAGAGTGTCAGCAGCAGCTCGGGCTAGCCTGATGACTGGTGGAGTTGACTGAGGTGGTCCGGGAGGCTCGGGGCATTTTATAACACTTCAAATTGGCGAAGTGTTTTATGGCTGCTTATCGACTACCCAAATACTCTTCTGCAATGTTGTGTTCACACATTCTTAAATTTTACCTTATCCACTTTATGTATTGTTAAAACACAAGGATAATATAAATGGGTGTTAAGGACTTCAGAGAAGTTGTTCTTGAGTCCTTTTAAAAATTTTATTTACTTTCCAATTTGTGGGTTGAGCCCAAACTAATTTATTTATGGCCCCTGTGGTAGAATGCTTTCCATTTTTTTCTCTCACCTATAACTAATGAATTAACTGTGAGGTTTTGTTTAAAGTCTATCCTCCCTACTATATTATACTCTTCAACAGGCCAGGGAATATGTCCGTTCTCTTCTGTCCTATAGCCTGGAATATTCAACACCTAAAACAATTCCTAGCACATAAAGGTATTCAAAAAATACTTGCTGACATGTGATTGCCAAGGGGAAGGAGGTGTGTTGGAGGGATGGAGTGGGATTCTGGAGTTAGCCGATGCAAACTATTACATTTAGATGGATAGATAACAAGGACCTCCTGTATGGCATAGAGAACTACATTCAATATCTTGTGATAAACCATAATAGAAAATATATTTTTTTTAAAAAAAGAATGGATATGTATCTGGATATATATGTATAACTGAATCACTTTGCTGTACAGCAGAAATTAGCACAACGTTGTAAATCAACTCTAGTTCAATTGTAAAAGTTGTGGTTGTTAAATGTTTCTAAAAGAAGATACTGGCTAAATATGGGTAGCCTCTGTTAGCTGATTAATGCTACTCACTGCTTACTGCATATGTGACAAACTGGAAATGCGTCTTTTCATTTCATGAATATCTGTAATGTTCAAAGAGGATAAGATGCCTTTTATTGTCTCTGTAAAGTATTACATTCTCTGCATACACCGTTGAAATGACAAGAAACAACATGCTTGCTTTTAACTCATCCTCCAATCTCTTCCTTTCAACTGATGCAATTTTAAGAGTATTTCTTAGTGTTAATCCTCATCAGTTTTAATAGAAATTTCCATAAATTTCTCACCGTATTGCATTGTGAGATCATCTTCAGACTTTCTGAAATTTCTGTAGCAATGTTTATGTCATAGTCTCTAGCTCAGAAAAAAAGTCACTTAATTAGGATGTTAGCCAGAAGGAACGTATCCATTCACTCAAATAATGGTCTTAACTGTCTGCAATTGAAGAAAATCTGTAAATATTATTCTTTATAGTGCCTCACTGCTGCCCTCTTCTGGTGGCACATAGCTTCGGCAGCTGCTGCTGCTGCTAAGTCGCTTCAGTCGTGTCCGACTCTGTGCAACCCCATAGACGGCAGCCCACCAGGCTCCCCCGTCCCTGGGATTCTCCAGGCAAGAACACTGGAGTGGGTTGCCATTTCCTTAACTGAAAGTGAAGTCTCTCAGTCGTGTCCAACTCCTAGCGACCCCATGGACTGCAGCCCACCAGGCTCCTCCGTCCAGGGGATTCTTTAGGCAGGAGGACTGGAGTGGGGTGCCATTGCGAGATAACTATTAACAGATGTTCATTTTCACTTGGGATTCCCTGGGGGCTCAGGGGTAAAGAATCCACCTGCAATGCAGGAGACACGGTGCAGTTCCTGGGTCGGGAAGATCCCCTGGAGAAGGAAAGGGCAATCCACTCCACTATTCCTGCCTGGGAAATCCCATGGACAGAGGAGCCTGGAGAGGTACAGTCAGTGGGATCGCCAAGAGTTGGACATGACTTAGTGACTGAGCACGCATGCATATTTTTACTTATGAATGAAAACAAATATGGCACTCCATAAAACAAAAAAGTTATAAATAAATTACAAGACTTAGTCACGGTGTGAGAAACTGGAAAACTTTTTTGAAACATTAAAATAATGACACGTACCATTTACCTAACCAACAATCTCTTTTTAACTGTTTCAGTAAAAATCCATTGTTTTGAATTTCAATATAGAAAAAATAATCCATTGCTTCATCTCTATGATATTCCACTGTAACTACAATAAAAATTACACTTGTGCTATGGAGAAAGAGTTTGCAAACAAGGGCTTCCCTTGTGGCTCAGCTGGTAAAGAATCCACCTGCAACGTGGGAGACCTGGATTTGATCCCTGGGTTGGGAAGATCCCCTGAAGAAGGGAAAGGCTACACACTCCAGTATTCTGGCCTGGAGGATTCCATGGACTGTTACAGTCCATGGGGTCACAAAGAATCAGACACGACTGAGAGATTTTCATTCACTCACTAGTATTGCAAGGCATGTTTAAATGGCTTGAGAGGGAAAAAAAAAGATCTATTAAACTATTAGGGTATTTTAGAGTGACTAAATATATGAAAGAAATACTGATAATTAAAAGAGTATTATCTGCTTTTGAAATGCTCCAGAAGTCCTTCACTAGCAAATAACGTAGTGGTTCTGAACATACACATGAACTGAAGCCTTTGTTCCCGCTCTTGTCTTGACTCCTACCTTATTCTCACTACACATCCTACAGTCGACGAAGACTGACAAACTTCTCGTAAATGTGGTCTCCACTCTCTCTGCCTCTCCTGTTGCTGCCGGTACAGGTCCTCTCCAGTTCATACTGTCAGCCTCTACACCGGTTTTCCTGCTATCTGTCTCTCTCTGTTCCCACACTCTACCCTTCATGGACGGCCAGATAGCTTCTTAAAAACAGAACAGCGTCACCTCTACTTAAAAATGTCTGTTGGCTTTCTGTTGCCTGTGGGATGAAGTCTAGGCCTCTGGTTTGGCATGGAGAGTCCAACCTGCCTTGCTCAGCTCTGCAAGCAATGTAGCGTGGTTTCTGCCCTTGAGCGTTTGCCCTTGGCGTCCTGGAGCAGCATCACGCAGCATTCTGCTGTTTTTGACTCTGTGGCATAGCTTGGTCCAAGGCTCTGTTATACATCAGTTACTTAATCGTCTCCCAAGAGACTGTGAGTCCTGAGAGTGGCCAGTGTCTCCCTGGTTCTCCTTTGAATCTCCAGCACGCAGCTGGAGCTCGCTCTGTGACTAACACACAGAGGAAGCTCAGTGCAGGTTTGTGAATAGTTGAATGCATGAACGAAGGCTATTCTCCCCATCTTTAGTGAATTCTTCAGTTTTTGAGTTTTATAGTGCCACCTCTCTAAAACCTTTCTTGACTCTTACCTAGCGTAAGTAATTGCCGTCACAGTTTTTTGTTCATATAAGTTAGTTGTATATACTCCAGCCTCCTTTCAGGTCATACTTGCTGAAAGGCAGCCTGGGAGAGTGAAAAGGGCATGAGCTGGAGGTAGGCAACCCTGAGCTTGTATTGTAGTCCTGCCACTCACTCTTCCTGTCACCTTTGATAGGTAAGTGAGCTCATTTTTAATTTTTAAAAATTGAAGTATAGTTGATTTACAATATTGTGCCAATTTCTGCTATTTAGTAAAGTGACTGAGTGAGGCACATATATTCTTTTTTTCATATTAATTTCCATTATGGTTTATCACAAGGTATTAAACACAGTTCCCTGTGCTATCCCGTAGAACCTTATTGTTAAATTATTTTATTTATCTATTGGCTGTGTCACATAGCTTGCAGGGAATCTTACTTTCCTGGCCAGGGATTGAACCTGTGCCCTCATCAGTGAAAGCAGAGTCCTAACCACTGGACTGCCAGTGAATGCCCCAATTATTCTATTTTATCTGCTTTTCTAAAATGAACATTTCCCCACACCCTCTCTAAATGAGGCTAACACCACTTCCCCATAGGTTTAATGCAAAGATTAAAAGAGAAAGTGAGGAAATTTCCTGGCAGTCCAGTGGTTGAGGCTCTGTGTTTCCACTGCAGCGAGTACAGTTTCTGTCCCTGGTTGGGGAACGAAGATCCTGCACTGCTTATGACACATCGAGATTTTCATGAAGTTTTAGTATTTATTCCCTTTCCCTGAGGGTGAAAGTCACTCAGTCGTGTCACTTCCCTTTGTGACCCCATGCAGTCCCTGGATTTCTCCAGACCATATCTAATTTAAATCTAGGTTTCCACGGCTTCAAAAACTACAGTGACTCAGTAATGTTTCCTGAGTAAACAAATGAATTCCAGAGTTGTATTTGGTCAAAAGTGATATAAATACATATTTTAACAGACTTTTAAACTGATACAATTGCTTGTCATTCCTTCCTACTCACTTAGCGTAAATATTACATCTTAATACTCTGACATGGCTCAAATAAAATTTTTCTCATTTTTATGATTGTAGTATCCAAAATATACAGAGGTCACACAATTTGAAGCATAAGTATTTTCTAATCTTTCAGGTATACTTCCATTTGTTTATTTTCTTTCATGTAGTCATTGTAAAGTATGTCTATGAAATGTTTCAATAAAGTGAACTAATGTTTATATTTTAATGGAATAACTATATTATAATGTTAAGTAAGAAAAAATAGAATATAAATTAGTTCATACAGCATGATAACAATTATATTTTAAAAAGTCACTGAGGATCAATGATTTTTTTTTTCCAGAAATAGCAAAAATCCACCTTAAAACTCATATAAAATCTCAAGGTACCCTAAATTATCAAAACAACCTTTAAAAAGAAGAATAAAACTGGGGGCTGCCATTTTTAGAAAAATTGGACTACATCAAAATTAAAAAACTTTTGTGCATCAAAATACACAGTAAACAGAGTGAAAAGGAAACCCATGGAATGGGGCAGGTATTTGCAAATCATGTAGCTGATAAGGAGTTTATATCCAGAATATACAAGGAATTCTTACTACCCAACAACACAAACAACCCAATTGAAAAATTAGTCAAGGGACTTCAACATTTCTCCAAAGAAGATAAACAAATGGCCAACAAGCATAGGAAAAGATAAGCTCCCTGTTACTAACCGTTAAAGAAATGAATAAGCTCACCATTACTAATCATAAAGGAATGAACATTAAAACTGAAATGAGATGCTGCCTTACACCCATTAGAATGGCTACTATGAAAAAAAAAACCACAGGAACAGAAAAAGTGTTGGCCACAATGTGGAGAAGTTGGAACGGAAGTTGGAACGCTAACACGCTGTTGGTGGGAATACGAAATGGTACAGCTGCTATGGAAAACAGCATGATCGTTCTTCAAAAAATTAAAACAGAAAAATCATATGATCCAGCGATTCCACTTCCAAGTACATACCCCAAATAACTGAAGCAGAGACTTGAAGAGATATCTGTGCACCATGTTAATAACAGCACTATTCACAATAGCCAGAAAAGATGGAAGCAACCCATATGTCCATTGACAGATAAATGGATATGAGAAATGTGGTATACACATATGATGGAATACTATTCAGCCATCTGCTACAAGAAGGATAAACCTGAGAACATCATACTAAGTGTAATCAGTAAGCCAAGAGAGAACAAATACTGCATGGTTCTACTCACACAAGGTACCTAGAGTTGTCAAATTTATAGAGACAGAAAGTAGAATGATGGTTGCCGGGGTTTGGTGGAGGGGAGAATGAAAAGTGATTGTTTGACTGTACAAGGTGAAAAGAATTCAGTGGATGGATGGGAATGATGGTAGCACAACAATGGGAATGTAAATTAATACCACTTAAATGTGTACATTAGAAATAGTTATAAAAGTAAACTTGATGTGCATTTTACCACAATTCATGCAAACAATTTAAAAATAGTCAGGAGGCCAGGAGCCCAACCTGACTCTCTGTGATGACCCAGAGTGGGGGGATGGGCGGAAGTGCAGGAGGCTAAGGAGAGAAGGGGTATACATATAACTTTGACTGATTCGCACTGCTGTACAAAATTGTAAAGCAATTTTCCACCAATTAAAAAATAAGGGAAACATAAAAAGTTAATCAGAAGGAAATACACCAAAATATTGAGCTTTTGCTTCTAAAGTCATACTTTTTGATTATTTCCTCTTCATATTTTCTACAGTGACTATATAGAGTTATGGCATTAGGAAAAGAAGAATTCAAAAGTTTCATATGAAAACTTATCCCAAATCTGTGTTTATTAGATTTCAATCCATTTCTGATTTAGAAGAACCTCCTAGTTAAAAAAAAAAAAATTTAAATGCAGAGGCCTTTGAATAAACACAGTAAGAAATAGTCTGTAAGTTTTTATTTCCTGCATTGTGTCATAGGCATTGTTGCATGCTTGCTATCTGAAACTTCCGGGGAAGAGAACAGAGGAAACTCACGTGCCTTTGTCCCCCAAGAAAGTGGAGAAATTACAACTGGTCATCACTCCTCCTCACTTTCGATTACACAGGAAGACAGCTATTTCTTCAATCAGACTTTTGTTCCATCACGCTACTGAAAACGTCACTGACAAACTACATACCTGAATCCAGCGGCCTGTTCTCATTCCTCATCTTAGTCAACACACCAACAGCTTGTGCCGCAGACGCTGCCTCCTCTACCGCCCTCCAGGACACCGCGGTCTTTTGTCTGTCCTCCAACATTATGGGTCACTCCTTCATGGCCTTTGGACTGGTTCTCTTCCTCTCCTAAATCCCATCCTGCTGGAATGTGCAAAGGCTCAACCTCTGGCCCTCCTGCTTCCTCCATCTAAATCCACTCCTTGGTGATTTCATTTAGTTTATGGTTTTAAATCACATGAGCTTCCCTGGTAGCTCAGATGGAAAAGAATCTGCCTGCAATGCAGGAGACATGGGTTCGATCCCCGGGTGGGGAAGATCCCCTGGAGAAGGGAATGCCTACCCACTCCAGTATCCTTGCCTGGAGAATTCCATGGACAGAGGAGCCTGGTGGGCTACAGTCCATGAGGTCACAAAGAGTTGGACACGACTGAGTGACTAATACTTTAAATAACATGTATTGGTTGAAAATCATCTATTTCCTCTCTCCCATTCGAACTTCTCTCTTGAACTTTACAGAAGCATTTTTTTCAACTGTTTGATTATGTGCACTTGGATATTCAATAAGCACCACATTTTCAAAAATGTCCCCATTGAAATCCTGATCTGCCTCAGCTAATGACTCTGCCTTTCCAGGCGAGTGAAATGAAAGGCCAGCTCTTAGAAGAACTGTGTTCAGAAGAGGCTGAGTGGAAGCAGATGGGGTGATTGGAAGGGATACATCTTTGGAGAAAATTTGACCAGGGGACCTCCTTCGTTCCCTCATGTCCACTGAGTCTTTTACTTTGTATGTGTGCAGCTTCAGTCTAAGAAGTTTTTTCTCTGACAACTGTGACTTGCGGGAATTACGGTGTTAAGATGCTGTGGAATTTCTGAAATCTGTTGTGTAATAAGCAATGCTTTTCTTTCACACTAACTTCCCTTTTCACACATGGTAGCTACTAGCTTGCAAATGAGTTATTACCAGCCTATCAGATGCTTCCCAGAAGCCATGATCAAGAAGTATTTAAATCATAAATGATTTTAAGGTTGTACCACAGTTATTTCTGATATATTTTTTAAGACTCTAGAATTTTGAAACATTTTATTATTATGAGAGCAAAACAGTGTTATTGTAGAAACAATATGGTAAAAAAGAAAAGAAGAATTACCCATGGTTGCACTAAGAAATAAGCATTATACTTTGATGGCATTATTTCTATGCATAGTTACAATATTTATGATGAAGTTTTAAAAAGTGTAAGTTCTCAAAATTTAAGTATTCTTTGACTATAATCAAGCAGTCTGATATTTGTCTCTCAACTGTGATGCCTAGATACATTCAGACGTGATTTAACAAAACACTGTGACTTTGTCCATATTTTGCTGGTTCTTCTTTCACTCCTGCTGCTGCTGCTGCTGCTAAGTTGCTTTAGTCGTGTCCGACTCTGTGAGACAGACGGCAGGCAGCCCACCAGGCTCCCCCATCCCTGGGATTCTCCAGGCACTGGAGTGGGTTGCCATTTCCTTCTCCAATGCATGACAGTGAAAAGTGAAAGTGAAGTCACTCAGTCCTGTCTGAACCTTAGCGACCCCATGGGATTTTCCAGGCAAGAGTACTGGAGCGGTCGCCGTTGCCTTCCTCTCTTTCACGCGCATCCTATGGTTAAGTTAGGGGCAGTTTCTGCATGTGTTATCTCTTGCTTCTCTGTCAGCCTTACTTCAGAACTAGACTTCCTCACCACTTTGCCTGCCCCCACATCCCACCTAACACAGACAACTAATCCCAACCCTCAGTAGTAACTGTTAACTTTTATCAAAGTGTTCCTAAGAGAAGATCTCTCCTATTGCGTATGTGGCAGGCATGGTAAACTTAATAGCAGGATGCAGGAGCCTGGGGTAAGGCCAGAACCTCCTTTGGAGTTATTTGTTCAAGTCAGGAAGGCGAGTGAAGGACAGACATGGTTGCAGGTACTGGGGAAAGTCTGCTTTGGCATGTGTGTCATCTTACTCAGAAAGGATATTAAGAGACAATCGGCAGAGTTCTAGTAAATGGTTGGAATTAAAGGTAGAAGAAGTGTATTGCATGAGGCAGAGTAAGGGAGTGATGTTAACAGCATAGCAAAGAGGTGGAAATAATCATTATTACCATTTATTAAGTAAATAAAATCATCTCACAAACTGTAGTGAGTATTAAATAAAATAAATGTATATAAGCCTTGTAGCAATAAGACTGACATAGAGTAGTCTCCCTGTATCCACAGGAAATTGTTTCTAAGACACCCCAGTGGATGCCTGAAACCATGGATAGAACTGATGGGATAAAATTTATATTTTAAAGGAAGACAGGGAAATTTAAGCATAAAATTATCTCTCCATTTGGGCCTTCTCCCTCCCCGTTTGGTGTGCAATGTCCATCTGCATCATAAAGGCTCTCCTGTCCACGGGATTCTCAGGATTCTCCAGGCAAGAACACCTGAATGGGTTGTCACGCCCTCCTCCAGCGGATCTCCCCGCCCCAGGGATCGAATCTGCATCTCTTATGTCTCCTGCATTGGCAGGCAGTTTCTTTATCACTAGAGCCACCTAGGAAGCCAGGCCTCAAAGGTGGGAATGCAAAGATCAAGTTTTTCCTTTTTTCAATGCTAACAATGTTTTCTTCTTAACTTTATTGTTAATTGAATTTTGGTTGACAGTATCAAATCCTATATATACCCTACATACATATCTCTGACAGAGTTTAATTTATAAATTGGGCACAGCAGAAGAATAACAATAACTCATAATAAAAGAGAACAATTGTAACAATATACTGTAACTGAAGTTACATGAACGTGGTCTCTCTCTTTCTCTCTCAAAATAACTTTTTGCATAAATTTAATGCCTTTCTGGGCTCCCCTGGTGGCTCAGAGGGTAAAGCGTCTGCCTGCAATGCGGGATACCTGGGTTCGATCCCTGGGTCAGGAAGATCCCCTGGAGAAGGAAATGGCAACCCACTCCAATATTCTTGCTTGGAGAACCCCACAGACGGAGGAGCCTGGTAGGCTACAGTCCATGGGGTCGCAAAGAGTTGGACACGACTGAGTGACTTCACTCACTCACAGTGCCTTTCTATTTTAACTACACATTAATCACAAACTATGGCCAAAACATTTGCAATTTGAGGTGTGGCACCAAACTAGCACAAATTTTATTTTCATTCTTCACAACTTCATGAATAGAAGGCTCGTCCTTACAGTAGATCTTGGCAGATTCAGCATAGAACCTTTTTCCTTTCCTTATCAAGTCAAGAACTTCCATCTTTTCACTTAGAGGAAGCGCTGTATGGCTTCTCTTTGGCATACCTGAATTGCTAATGTCACTACTCTGGGTCTTTAGGGCCATTATTAAGTAAAAGAAGGCTGACTTACTGCTGTGAGTGTATTGGATAACCAACAGTGGGCAACGCTCCACAAACACTCAAATCACGAGATTCACGCCCGGGCCAGACAGCGCAGGATTTCATCACACTCCTCAAAAGGGAAGGTAATTTAATATTGTGGGGGCATCCTGGTGGTGCCAAAGGTAAAGAACTGGCCTGCCAGTGCAGGAGTCATGAGAAACATGTGTTCCATCCCCTGGTTGGTGCCGGGAGCCAGCATGGGGAATCCCGCCCGTGGCAAAGGTCATGAGGAAGGGGGCCTGGCAAAAGGCAAAGGCTGAGATCGGGACTCAGGGGTACCCCTGGATTTTCCTGAGCGTCTACCCACAAAACCAGAGTCTGCCTGCTTTATTGTACTGTGCTTTCCACTCTTCTGACGTATCAGGGGGCTATTCCCGACCACCTTTCTCTGGAAAGAGTTAACTTAGAGCTCCAGTTAACAGTCTCCTGCATATAAAAAGAGTGTCTCAGCTCAAACCCCTCTGATGGCTCTCTATCTTGCCTGACAGTTAGAGACTTTTACAACTTGTGATTGTTTACAGCCCTCCAACCGCGAGAGGCATGCAGCTTAAAACATCTTAAAGATATAGAGCCTTTTATAAGGAGCTAAAAATTATATTGGTGATGGGTTTTCATTGTTGAGTCAATGACTGCTGCCAGGCCTCCATATTCTTTATCTTTTAGGCACTTGGAGGATATTAATCAATGTAATCGGGATATAGAAAAAGGAATATAGTAGTTTTGATGTTAGCAACACTAGACTTTTGAGTTAATGAACTTTCTCTTTGTTATAAATCACTGTACTCCTCTTTCTTTGTTATAAATCGTTGTGTCCTTGCTATGTAAGAATGTAACCTTAATTAGTGCTTTCTGAGAGTGGCACCAGACTTTAGTAAGAACAACACTTTTAAGGCAAATAAGTTTTCTGGTTGACGGACCCTTATCAGAAAAGGGCCATAAAATGCTAATAGGCCTCCTGGCCAGAAGATGATGTAAATCACCTAAGACTTGTGTATACAGCTAAGTATGCAGAGAAGAAGCCTGGTCTCGATAAGAGTCAGGGCTGCTGACGCTGCATAACTTTGTATTATCCATTGATCTCTATGTATAACCAAAAGTATAAAAAGCTTTTCTGGACAATAAAGAATGGGCCAGTTCCTGGAAAGACTGGTTCCCCCGTGTCTTCTTTTCTTTCTTACTCTATTTTCTGGCTGATTCCCATCTGGGGCATAGAGGCTAGCCGTGTCTACTTATTTGCCCGGGCTTCTAAGACCCACGCAAGAGGGAGCCCAAGGCGGGGCACCCTCCGCTATTCAAGCAGGCGCCTGTGGCCCTACGTAGACGGTTCAAGTCCCTTGTCTCGGGGCTTTATTGGCTTTCTATGTAAACAAAGGAATACAGCTTCTTTCCTCCCCTATTCTCTTAACTGCAGACTCTTTCCTCTATATCTCTCTCTCGCCACGCCGTCCCTGCTTCGAATTACCCTGGATCCACTGGGGCTGGACCCCAGCAGGGTTTGGAAGATTCCCTGGAGGAGATCATGGCAACTCGTTCCAGTGTTTTTGCCTGGAGAATATGGACAGAGGAGCCTGGCGGGTACAGTCCATAGAGGTGCAAAGAGTTAGACATGACTGAGCAACTTAGCAAGCGCCTGGTGGCTCAGTTGTAAAGAATCCATTGCAGGAGACACACGTTTGATCCCTTCCCTCTGAGAAAATTCCACGTGCTGAGGAGCACCTAAGCCCAGGCACCACAACTGTTGACCCTGTGTTCCAGAGCCCAGGAGAGGAAAATACTGAGCTCACAAGCTGCAGCTACTGAAGCCCACTCTCCTAGAGCCGGTGCAAGACACTGCAATCACCCCCAGCAACTAGAGAAAAGCCCGCTCAGCAATGAAGACCCAGCACAGATAAAAAGTTTTCTTTTTATAAAACAATTTTTAAAAAATTTAGGAATTTCTGAATTTTTTTCATTTAATGTTTCTGGATCAAGAGTAGCTAAAACCATGAAAAGCAAAACCATAGATAAGGAGAGGGGACTACTGCACAGAATATACTTAATAAATATCTATTAATAAATAATGAATGTGTGCATACTCAGTCATGTCCAACTCTTTTGCAACTCCTGTGGACTGTAAGCCCACCAGGCTTCTCTGTCCATGGGATCTTCCAGGCAAGAATACTGGAGTGGTTTGTCATTTGCTTCTCCAGGGGTCTTCCTAACCCAGGGATTGAAACTGTATCTCCTGCATCTCCTGCACTGTAGATGGATTCTTTATCCCTGAGCCACCCGGGAAGCCTGAATAATAAACATTTATATTATTATTTAGAGGGGCTTCCCTGGTGGCTCAGTGGTAAAGAATTCACCTGAAATGGAGATTTAGGAGATACAGGTTCAAATTCTGGGTTGGAAAGATCCCCTGGAGGAGGGCATGGCAACCCATTCCAGTATTCTTGCCTGGAGAATCCCATGGACAGAGGAGCCTGGCGAGCTGCAGTCCATGGAGTTGCAAAGGGTCGGACGTGCCTAAAGTGACTTAGCAGCAGCAGTAGCATCTTAATTTAGCAGTGGTGAACAGATTCAATGTCATTTGTGGTGAGTGGGAGACATGTTTCCTTGGCTTATCAGCCCTTTAGATACTGCCTGTTTGTGAATTCCTGAACTCTGGGATCTGTTTACTTCATGTTGAATCCCAGCCACACAGTAAATCCCCTGTCCCAGTTGCTTTCCATTCATCACACATTAGGAGATCTGGTACTAATTCTGGCTGTGTCACAAACTAGTTGTGTGAATTTAGGCAAGTCACCTTTCCCTGCTAGACCTCAATTTCCTTACCTTTAAAACTGGGGGAGTTTTAGAGATTATCATGCTACATGAAGTAAGACAGAGAAAGATAAAAATCGTATGACATTACTTATATGTGATATCTAAAAAAAAAAGATACAAAAGTACTTATTTACTGAACAGAAACAGACTCACAGACTTCCAAAACAAACTTAAAGTTACCAAAGGGGAAAGGTGGAGTGGTAGGGGATACATTAGGAGATTGGGATTAACATATACACACTAGTATATATAAAACAGATAATCAACAAAGATCCCCTGTATAGTACAAGGAATTCTACTGAACACTCTGTAATGACCTAAATGGGAAAAGAATCTGAAAAAGAATATATATATATATATATACATACACTTATAATGGAATCACTTTGCTGTACGCCTGAGACTAACACAACATTGGAAATTATACTCTAGTATAAAACAATTTTATGTATTCTCTTAAAAATTTATTTAAAAAATAAAATACAAAAAATAATGTTAGGAAAAGAAAAAATTTTGAATTAGGAGGGTTGAGAAGGAAATGGCAACCCACTCCAGTGCTCTTGCCTGGAGAATCCCAGGGACAGTGGAGCCTGGTGGGCTACCATCTATGGGGTCGCACAGAGTCGGACACGACTGAAGTGACTTAGCAGCAGCAGCTAAGGACTCTAAAGTCCTTTCTAACTCTGTGATTCTACAATACTATTTCACATCTCTCAAAATTCAGCAGCAAGTACAGGATCAGTGTCAGCCTGGTCTGCTAGCATAGGAGCTACATGTTCTCCATGGGATTTAGAATTATTTCCTCCTTAGAATGAATTCCTTAAAATTGCCAGTATGAATGTTTTAATGATCACTGGCACATACCATGATATGTTAATGGCCCTTGACCTACAAGACGTTTATCGTGTCCTCCCCACCTGCTACCCTCCAGCCCCAACCCCACCCCAATTTCAGAGTTAATGGTGTTTCAGTGAAACAGGCAGAATGGAGCCGTAATACTCACTCTGGGTAATTCGTCCTTTCTATGATTCTTATTTCAAAAACTATTAGCTAGATTCTGCATCTCTTCGATTTTATGACAAGTAGTAAGGGCTGGAGATCTGATAAAAATTTGATAAAGCATTTATTTATCTATCTATATGTTGTGCATCTATAATAAGGCAATTCAACAGATCTTGTTAACATTGAAATCTGTCACCAAGGACCAGTGAAGTTCAAAGATACTTCACTGGTTCAGAGAATATCAACTTCTCAAACATGTTAGGGCAGTATTTCCAAAACTTTAGCCATTCACATGCCACCTTCACAATCTTTACTATATTTGCATATAATAGTTTTTATTTAATCATTTCCTTAAAATCAATAGTAAATTTATTTTTACTTAACATCTTCCTGAGCATCTTCCTATAATATCCATGAAATTATAGATTTTAAAAGCTAATTGCATTTTCAATGTACCTTGAACTAAGCACAACTCAAATTTTCAAAGTTGGGATATGTGTCACCTAAAATTGGTAGTTTGTATACCATACTTTGGGCAAGTTAAATGAATATGTAACTGATATTTAAGCTGCGATCATCTCTTTCTGTTCTTCAGCCATAGAGGAATGACAGCATCAGATAATATTCTTACTTTTAAATCTGTCTATCCTGTAGAACTCTAGAAACAAAGGAAATCACAACATCTTTGTTGTGATTTGCAAAGCAACGTTGCAAAAATAGATGTCACTGTCAATAAGAAGGACTCCCCAGGCGGCTCAGTGGTAAAGGATCTGCCTGCCAATGCAGGAGATGCAGGAGAAGAGAGTTTCATCCTTGGGTTGAGAAGATCCCTTGGAGGAGGAAATGGCAACCCTCTCCAGTATTCTTACCTGGAAAATTCCATTGACAGAGGAACCTGGTGGGCTACAGTCCATGGAGTCACCAAGGAGTTGGACACGACTTAGCAACTGAGCACGCATGCACGTCAACAACCAAGAACAGACTATAGAGAGAGGTAGAAAATACAGTAAAAATAAACACGGAATTAGTTTGCAACAAAAGTTTGAATGTACAGTCCTGTTAAAGTTCTTCAACCTAGACATTTAAAACTCAGGACACAAAAGCATTTCCAAGGAACATTTTATTTTGAAAAGACCTCATTTTCAGAAATAGATTAAAGGACAGGAAAAGCAGTGTATGTGCTGTGTTCTGGGAAAAGGGTCAGTGACATTCTTTTGGAATGGGAGAAGTGATGGAATTTCAGAAATATCTTGAAATGCACACATTTACTCTTAAATAAAAATTCAAGCTTCTAAACTCAAGCTTAAATCACACAGCCCTTGAAGGGAGATTGTTACAGTTTAACAAGTCAGGTGTGCTCATTACACAGTATTATTTTGTGTGGGATTTTATAATATCCATCATAATTTACATATGGCTTTTTCAACGTCAAAAAATATATATATATTGTCTCCCTACTCATGCAAGTAGATGAGTATAAAATTCTGTGTCTTGCTGGGGGAAGAATTGAAGAATTCATCTCAGGCTCAAAAAGACATTTGAAGTAGAAAGTAAATTAGTGCTAGAGTAATTTAAAGTATTTTGTTTCCTTGAGGCTACAGGTTGATAGAATTTGGACAGAAGAGATGCGAAGAGTGACAAATATTTTTTGGATATAAAGCGGATAGAAAGACTTGGTTTGACAATTGTTTAGGTCTGTGTGTCTTCCAAGTGGTAAATTAACCTACACCCACCCCTATCCCAAATAATGCATACCATGCAGTCACATAATCTGTTGACACCCCAATCAGGCCTAGGGGAACACAGCTTCTGTGGTACGAATACTATTGCTCGTTTTAGTTCGCAGGGAAGAAAGAGAAGAAACAAAAGAATGTGGAGACCATGCTGAAACCTCAGTATAGACTTGTACAGCAAAAGTGATTACAAATGAGGAATTAAAGATGTTTATAACAATAAAGTATCAGCCAATCAAAAGCGGATCCTGTTTCTCATGAGTGCTAGCTGCACCGAGTTTAAAGAGGCAGAGGCAGATAGATGCGAAGGCTACAGAGATGCCATTATGTTGTGACATAAAGCCCCCGCCTTTCCGACCCTGCCTCTTTGCACACTCACCCACCTGCAAATTCCAAACAATTCTAAAGGTTTTTAATCTGTGGCTTTCCAAAGTCATTTGGAGCCTTAATTTTAAGTGCTAAAATTGGTGTTTTAATGAAAACACTTTGGAATGAAAAGACTTTTTGAAATAGAAATACGAAGAATTTTAATTTTTCTAGATATTATCCCTCTACATAATACTTCTTTATATACAGAATTCTCCTCGGTTCTTCCAAAATGAGAAGAGTAATTCTCCAGCCTTATCTGTTTCCTGGAGAAATTATTGAAGCATCATAAAAATGATAGCTGCTGTTATCACTACCTACATACTCCAGCCAAACGTCACAGGGTTAATTTTTCAAATAAGTAATCCCAACTACTTAAATACCTCAATTCAGTGATAAATGAAGCCAGATTTTCACTAGCAGCTCTAGCATGCCTCTGGACTTGAGGACTTCATCATTTAAACCTTAAAAAAAAAAAANGGACTGAGTTTCTAGGGGCAGCATGCTTTGGGAAGGCAAATGTGTGTGAAAACTAATGTGAACTAAAGGCTAGCTGCATATTTTGGAGAGTCTTACGTACCACCCCTGGGCTGATAAGGGCCTAACGTTTCCTCTGGTGACTAACTTCTGTTTTTCTTGATAAAGGGGAAGGGGATACCTTTATAAATTTATGCCCTGCTTTTAGGCAAGTGGTAGAATGACAGAGAGCTTTTCTTATAGTTGTCTCTTCTCAATTTGTCTTCAGGTCAAAATAATCCTATGACAAAGGGGTGTATTTTGAGATGGCATATTCTGCTTTCAACTGTCTGGATACTTTTTAGAAATTAATATTGTATTAATTGAAACTGATGATCAAAACAGTGGCAAATGCTATGGATGCCTTGGAAAGGTACACGTAATACAGAAAGTGGGGAAATGTCTCACATTTCCTACCACAAAGAATTAAACCCAACCCCTGATAGGGTTCTTTGGGTTTTGTGGGCTATTTTGCATTTAAGAATGCTGAAACTACTGATTTACCATGTTTGGCTTGAAAGCTATTAGCTTGATTGAGGCCCCCAAAGAGAAATTCTCTATAGCAATTCAGGCTGTGCTTTCTAGATGTGCTAACATTTGATTTCTGACTCAGCAGATTCCATGAGACTAGACAGATCAGTTGTAGAGAAAGATGTTGTATGGAAGCTTTGGCAGACCCAATAGGCTAGTCACAACAGGAATGCCTATGACTTGGAAGCAAAGTCATGCCACATGTAGTTTAAAAAACAAACAAACCATTATATATGATTCAAAAAAAGAAAGAAAGAAAGAAAGAAAGTTCTTGGAATGTTGCTACTGGGTCCTTAAAAAAACTGCATGTCTGACCTTGAGAATTAAATGTCTATATGGTGAGANGAAATGCCTATGACTTCGAAGCAAAGTCATGCCACATGTAGTTTAAAAAACAAACAAACCATTATATATGATTCAAAGAAAGAAAGAAAGAAAGAAAGAAAGAAAGAAAGTTCTTGGAATGCTGCTACTGGGTCCTTAAAAAAACTGCATGTCTGACCTTGAGAATTAAATGTCTATATGGTGAGAAATGCTTACAATGAACTACTTACAACTACTTTCAGATCCACCAAATCACAGTTTGGAGCAGTTCCAGCAGCAATCCATTATAACATGGGTGTGGTATATCCAGAATCAGGCACAAGCTGGTCCAAAGGGCACAAATAAGGTGCATGAACAGATTGCTCATAGCCCATATTTCTCTGGGGCCTTTTCCTCAGCTTCCATTTTGACAACATAGCATTTTTTATGACAAAATGATGGGAGAGGAAATACACAAAGCTTGATTCACAGATGAGTCAATTAGGAAGTGAATGCAAGCAAAAAAAAGAACTGTCACTGTATCACGTCCTCACTCNGGCCTTTTCCTCAGCTTCCATTTTGACAACATAGTATTTTTTATGACAAAATGATGGGAGAGGAAATACACAAAGCTTGATTCACAGATGAGTCAATTAGGAAGTGAATGCAAGCAAAAAAAAGAACTGTCACTGTATCACGTCCTCACTCAGGAAAAGCACTGAAAAAATGTCAAGGGAAAAGCTTCCCACTGGGCAGTGCATTGGACACTACAAGGGGTGATACACTTAGAATGTAGAGAGTAGACCACGGTTAAAATTATACACAGACTCATGAACCAGCAGAAATAGCTTATCTCTTCGGTCAGTCAGTTCAGTTCAGTTCAGTCGCTCAGTCACATCCAACTCTTTGAGACCCCATGAGGTATAGCACACCAGGCCTCCCTGTCCATCACCAACTCCTGGAGTTTAATCAAACTCATGTCCATTGAATTGGTGGTGCCATCCAACCATCTCATCCTCTGTTGTCCCCTTCTCCCCCTCCTTCAATCTTTCCCAGCATCAGGGTCTTTTCCAATGAGTCAGCTCTTCACATCAGGTGGCCAAATATTGGAGTTTCAGCTTCAACATCAGTCCTTCCAATGAATATTCAGGACTGATTTCGTTTAGGATGGACTGGTTGGATCTCCTTGCAGTCCAAGGGACTCTCAAGAGTCTTCTCCAACACTACAGTTCAAAAGCATCAATTCTTTGGTGCTCAGCTTTCTTTATAGCCCAACTCCCACATCCATACATGACTACTGGAAAAACCATATCCTTGACTAGATGGACCTTTGTTGGTCTGTTTGGTAAATGGCTTAGG
>SJYV01013874.1:632275-697194 GCA_006410875.1 Neotragus pygmaeus
ATCTTGATTCCAGCTTGTGCTTCATCCAGCCCAGCGTTTCTGATGATGTACTCTGCATATAAGTTAAATAAGCAGGGTGACAGTATTCAGCCTTGACGTACTCCTTTCCCTATTTGGAGCCAGTCTGTTGTTCCATGTCCAGTTCTAACTGTTGCTTCTTGACCTGCATACAGATTTCTCAGGAGGCAAGTCAGGTGGTCTGGTATTCCCATCTCTTTCAGAATTTTCCACAGTTGATTGTGATCCACAATAAGCAAAGGCTTTGGCATAGTCAATAAAGCAGAAATAGATGTTTTCCTGGAACTCTTGCTTTTTCGATGATCCAACAGATGTTGGCAACTTGATCTCTGGTTCCCCTGCCTTTTCTAAAACCAGCTTGAACAACTGGAAGTTCACGGTTCACGTACTGCTGAAGTCTGGCTTGGAGAATTTTGAGCATTACTTTGCTAGTGTGTGAGATGAATGCAATTGTGTGGTAGTTTGAACATTCTTTGGCTTTGCCTTTCTTTGGGATTAGAAAGGACACTGACCTTCTCCAGTCCTGTGGCCACTCCTGAGTTTTCCAAATTTGCTGGCTTATTGAGTACAGCACTTTCATGGCATCATCTTTTAGAATTAGAAATAGCTCAACTGGAATTCCATCACCTCCACTAGCTTTGTTTGTAGTGATGCTTCCTAAGGCCCACTTGACTTCGCATTCCAGGATGTCTGGCTCTAGCTGAGTGATCACATCGTCATGATAATCTGGATCATGAAGATCTTTTTTTGTATGGTTCTTGACCTCTTCTTAATATCCTCTGCTTCTGTTAGGTCCATACCATTTCTGTCCTTTATTGTGCCCATCTTTGCATGAAATGTTTCCTTGTTATCTCTAATTTTCTTGAAAAGATCTCTAGTCTTTCCCATTCTATTGTCCTGTTCTATTGTTCCTCTATTGTTTCCTCTATTTCTTTGCATTGATCACCGAGGAAGGCGTTCTTATCTCTCCTTGCTATTCTTTGGAACTCTGCATTCAAATGAGTGTATCTTTCACTTTCTCCTTTGGCTTCTGTATCTTTTCTTTTCTCAGCTATTGTAAGGCCTCCTAGGAAAACCATTTTGCCTTTTTGCATTTCTTTTTCTTGGGGATGGTCTTGATCACTGCCTCCTGTACAATGTCATGAACCTCTGTCCATAGTTCTTCAGGCATGCTATCAGATCTAATCCCTTGAAAATATTTGTCACTTCCACTGTATAACGTAAGGGATTTGATTTCGGTCATACCTGAATGGTCTAGTGGTTTTCTCTACTTTCTTCAATTAGTAGCCTAGGAATGCTTAAACCATCCAGAAAGCATTTTGCTTACTCTGTATATCTGTGAGCAACACTCACAGCATTTGGCTGTGTCAAATGAAGTTACAACCAAGGTTTGCTATTGTTGTTTAGTGTTAAGTCATGTCTAACTCTTTTGCAGCCTCATGGACTGTAGCCTGACAGGCTCCTCTGTCCATGAGATTTCCCAGGCAAGAATACTGGAGTTGGTTGCCATTTCCTTCTACAGGGGATCTTCCTCACTCAGGGATCAAACCTGAGTTTCTTGCTTAGCAGGAAGATTCTTTATCACTGAGCCACCTGGGAAGCCCTAACCAAGCTTTAAAGCCACATCAAGTCTTCCTTCATTAAACTTACTGGAAAGGAGTTTAACCACATTATGTGTAATTCGAGAGATATGACAGTCCATGAGTAGTTGTGAGTGCAAGAGAAAGTACTTGAAACTTCAGAATCGAAGAATGGGTTTGTCAAAATAACAAAATCACATTGAACCCAAAACAAAAATTGTTTTGTTCCTTTCCAGAGAGGAAATCTGCAAATAAGAGGGCCTCGAAAGTGACTTTTAGCACGTAGCTTCTCACGAGCACGTACTAGAATTTGTGAGCATGTACATTTGTGAGCACATACTAGAATTCTTACCTTTCTTCAGTCTGATGTTACTTTGGCTGAAGTATATTCACAGGGCACTTCTTATGATTCATTGTTTTCAGACAAATCATAGCTTGAGATGACTTTATTTTATAAACCTCTTCCTGTAATAGCTAGTAAACTTCTACCACAGAAACTTCCTACTGTATCCCTTCAACAGCAAAGGCATTTTCTTTATCAAAGAATGATTTCATGTTTTTCTGTAAACGCTATTGTTACTCTATTTAAACTTTGACCCTGAATAACAATAAAACAAGTAAAACCTGTAGTAAAACTTTAAAATCTCTTCTATTAAAAATGCTTTTAGTGGTTTTACACAAACAGAAGCAGTAACAAAGTAAAGCACACACTGCAAATTACTTTGTCTAATTTAGATATCAATGATTTAAAATCTCCTTTTTAAAGTGAAGTACAAATAACTTATGATACTATATGAGTTCCAGGTATACAAGACAATGATTCGATATTTTTACGTTTTATGAAATGATCACTCTGGTAAGTTCAGTTACCATTTGTCAACTAAGTTATGACCTTTTTTATTGTATTCCCTATCTTGTACATTATATCTCTGTGACTTATTTATTCTATAACTGGAGACTTATGAAACATACCATAACCAGTATGTTCTCTGTATCTATGAGTGCTTCCGTTTTTACTGTTTTTTTTTTTTCAGTTTTTTTTTCTTTTCCAGATTCCACATATAAGTACTATTATACACTGTTTGTCTTTCTCTGTCTGACTTAGTCCACGTAGCATAATGCCTTGTAGGTTCATCCATGTTGTCATAAATCCCAAGATTTCTTTCTTTTTATGACTATGTTGCATTGTAAATATTTACCATATCTTCTTTATACATTGACCTATCAGTGGACACTTAGGTTGCTTCTATATCTTGGTTACTCTAAATAACACTGCAATGAACACTGGGGGTGCATATACATTTTCAAATCTGTGTTTTGTTTCCTTTGGATCAATATCCAGGAATAGAAATGTTGATCTGTATGGCAGTTCTATTTTTAATTTTTGTGGACTCTCTATACTGATTCCCATAGTGGCTGCACCAATTTAAATTTCCATCCACCATTCATGAGTATTTCCTTTTCTCCAAATCCTTGACAATACTTGTTGTTTTTTGATAATAGCCACCCTGACAGATGTGAGATGATATCTCAGTGTAGTTTTGATTTGCATTTCCCTGATGCTGAGCTTTTTTTCACATGCCTGTTGGCCATCTGTATGTCTTCTTTGGAAGAATATCCGTTCAGGTATTCTATACCTTTTTAATTGGATTGTTTGCTTTTGAAAATGTTATTATAATAGTTATATGAGTTCTTTGCATATGTTGAATGTAAGCTCCTTATCAGATACGTCATTTGCAAGTATCTTCTCCCACTGAGTATGCTTCCTTTTTGGTTTGTGATGGTTTCCTTCACTGTGCAAAACCTTTTTAGTTTGATGCACTCCCATTTATTTTTACTATTGTTGCCCTTGCCTGAGGAGACAGACCCTGTCCCCAACCCCCTCACAAATATTGCTAAGATGAGTGTCAAAGAGTGTGATGTCTATGTTTTCTTCCAGGATTTTTAGGTTTCCATTATTAATCCATTATGAGTTTATTTTTATATATGTTGCAAGAAAATGGTCTAGTTCTATTGTTTTGCATGTAAACCGTCCAGTTTTCCCATCATAAATTATTGAAGAAATGCTCTTTTCCTCTTTGTATATTTTTGCAGCCTTTGTCTAGATTAGTCGGCCATAGGCACATGGGCTTATTTCTGGACTCTATCCTGTTACATTGATCTATGTGTCTGTTTTTGTGCCAGCACCATGCTGTTTGTTTTTTAAAAAGGCATCCAATCATTTTATTTTTTTAAGTAATTAATTTATTCTCTGCTGCTGTGTGTGGACTTTCCCTAGCTGTGCTGAGTGGGGGCTACTCTAATTTGGTGTGTGGGCTGCGCATTGCTGGGGCTTCTCCTGTTGCCAACCACGGGCTCTGGGCACACAGGCCTCTGCAGTTGTGGTGCATAGGCTTATCTGCCCCACAGCACGTGGGATCTTCCCAGACCAGGGACTGAATCCACGTCTCCTGCCTCGGCAGGTGGATTCTTAACAATGGACCACTAGGGAAGTCCAATACCATACTGTTTTGATTACTGTGGCTTTGTGGTATAGTATGAAACCAGGAGTTGTAACCAGCACCAAACGTGTCTTCAAACATTTAAGGAACAAAAACTTTTCAAAGGTGCACTCTTGGCTGTTTCTCAACTTGCACAAGACATTTTTGGTTTCAGTTCAGTTCAGTCGCTCAGTCGTGTCCGACTCTTTGTGACCCCATGAATCTTAGCACGCCAGGCCTCCCTGTCCATCACCAACTCCCAGAGTTCACTCAGACTCACGTCCATCGAGTCGGTGATGCCATCCAGCCATCTCATCCTCTGTCGTCCCCTTTTCCTCCTGCCCCCAATCCCTCCCAGCATCAGAGTCTTTTCCAATGAGTCAACTCTTTGCATGAGGTGGCCAAAGTACTGGAGTTTCAGCTTTAACATCAGTCCTTGCAAAGAAATCCCAGGGCTGATCTCCTTCAGAGCGGACTGGTTGGATCTCCTTGCAGTCCAAGGGACTCTCAAGAATCTTCTCCAACACCACAGTTCAAAAGCATCAATTCTTTGGCGGTCAGCCTTCCTCACAGTCCAACTCTCACATCCATACATGACTACTGGAAAAACCAGCCTTGACTAGACGGACCTTAGTCAGCAAAGTAATGTCTCTGTTTTTGAATATACTGAGTTGCTCATAACTTTTCTTCCAAGGAGTAAGCGTCTTTTAATTTCATGGCTGTAGTCACCATCTGCAGTGATTTTGGAGCCCCCCAAAATAAAGTCTGACACTGTTTCCACTGTTTAAGGCCCATTATTTTAAACTAATTGTCAGAGGGAGAAAATGATTACTGAGCTTAGAGTCTGACCTGGAATTGAAGGCTTATTCAAATTTCATTTTGAATAATTTAGCAAATCAAGTAAGTCATCTTAAAGGACAGAGAAATGTGAAATAATGTTCAGCATCATGAATTTTATCATTTAATTTTGTCTATTAGTTCATCAATAGCACTGAAGTTAAATAGTCCTTTGCAATTTATAGGGCATTTTCATATGTTCTTTGATTTTTTTTTTTTTTTTTTTNGTTTTCACAAGTAACTGCTTTGGGCTGCAGGCAGGGGCTCCCATACTCATGAAAGGAGTTCACAGCTAAACTGAGCTTTCTGGTTTTCTGGTGACTCATACGCCGATGCTCTTTTCAGACTTTCAACTTCTGGTTGCCCTCATGATCCTGCCTCCGGGTCCTCTTTTATATTCTCCACCCTTGGCGGGCACCAGGCTTCTGGCCTCCCACTATGGCCCTTTGATCTAAAACTGAAGGCCCTTTCTCTCAAGACACTGTTGGTTTCCAGAAGATTGAGCCCTGTTCCTTCAGAGAGATGGCCCGGTGTGAAGTGACATGCAGGCTGGCTTCTAGCTCTGGCCCAGGGCTAGTCTGTGAACCTCTCTGTGTCAAGTTTCACAGTCCCAGAAAAATGGCTCAGTGGATTCTGGCGCAGACCCAGAACTCAACAGAGTCACTTCTGGGCTCTGGGCAGTTCCCTCATCCCTGAGACAAGGTGACTGGCCTGGATGCTCTCTAAGGGTGCATCACTATCACGCATCTACATTTCATTCTGGGTGGGCTTCAGAAGGAGACCACTGTCTTGATTTCTTTGCTTGCCCAGCCTTGCAGCTTGCCCCTGCCTCTTGAAGCTTTTTAGACTTTTCCCGTAGGTCAGATCCTTCTCTCCTTTCTTCTGGGCTAATGTGGAACCCCTCATTGGTCCTCTGGGCTTCAGGCTTTTCTCTGGCACGTCTTCTTAAAATTTCACTCTGCTTATCTCCTTCACTCTTCAAGAACTTTCAGTGGTTCCCAATTGGTACAAATCAAAGCCCAAATATATTGGTAAGATGCTAAAGGCTCCCTATCTGGGATCCAGTTCCAGGTGTGGCCCCCTTGCGCTGCTCATGCTGTGACCTCACCTAGCACCTCTTTGGACCTTTCTCAGTGAGAGGCCAAATGGGACTTGAAGAAGGATGCTCCATTTTGTACAGTTTGATTCTGCCCCAAGGGCAGAAAATANAGTCGTGTCCGACTCTGTGCGACCCCATAGACAGCAGCCCACCAGGCTCCTCCGTCCCTGGGATTCTCCAGGCAAGAACACTGGAGTGGGTTGCCATTTCCTTCTCCAATGCATCAAAGTGAAAAGTGCAAGTGAAGTCGCTCAGTCGTGTCCGACTCCTAGCGACCCCATGGACTGCAGCCCACCAGGCTCCTCTGTTCATGGGATTTTCCAGGCAAGAGTACTGGAGTGGGGCGCCATTGGAGCTCTGGGGCAAGTTTAAATCCTGCCGCTCCTCACCGCCCTCCGGAAACCTAAGCACTTTCTAGGCCTCAGTTTAACTCATCTGTCAGGGGGACCTACTCTCCCGACTGTGAAGATTAGAAAAGAATAATGCGGGCTCTGCACCTGGCTTGCTTGCTAGGTTAATTCAGCTCTTCTCTTCCCAGCCGTGGCACTGTGTTTGTTTGGGGGGAGGGGTGCCGGAGAAAGTCGCCCTTACTGTTATGGTGATCGCGTCCCCTTTTCAAAATTCACATCCTCTTCGGAGGGGCCCTTGTTTGGCAAGCGGGGTCCCCGCCAGGTTTACCACGCTTTACACCCGACCTGAGGGCTGGGCTTTTGGTCTGAAAAGGCGGCTGGGGACGCGCAGAAGGCGCCGGAGCCGAGCGGGGGCGGTGTGGGCGGACGCCGGGCGGAGTCCGGGAACCTCCGCGCTTTCGGTTTGCTTAAGGGTTCGGGGAAGGGGCGCAAGCGGCCGGTCGGTGGAAGGAGTCGCGGCGCGCGCCGGGCCTGGAGCCCGCAGTTTCCGTAGCCCCTGTAGCCCCCGACTGGGCCGCGTCTGCGTCCCTCTCTGCCTCGGTCCTGTCGCCCCGTCCCCCGCCCCAAGCGCCCTGCGCAGTAGGTGCGGCGCAGCCCGCGGGCGCCCTCCCTGGCTGCGGCGCCGTGAGCGAGCGAGGCGGTCGGCGGTGGGCGTCCCGCGACCCCGGGCCTCCGCGGGCTCGCGCGCATTAACCCGGTGCGGCGCGGAGAAAGCGAAGGGAAGTTCACGGACACTGGAACCCCAAGGTACCTGCCAGGTGGCGGTCTGGGGGGCGCGGAGGCGGGGTGAAGTGGGGCTGCGTCGTGTCTGTTTATCGCCTGCAGAGGGAAGCTCTGTCCTGGAGTCTTCCGGAGCGTTGCAGGGAAAGTCATCACCTGCTCCTCCCGCTGGCTCGGCTGCGGGCAGACGCTCGAGCGATTGTTTACGGCGGGATTTTAGCTTTACAAAATAGAGGAATATTTATAAATGGAGCGGAGGAGCACTGACAGGAACTATTGGGATGCGTGTTCCTTGTACTTTTCTGTGCGTTGCAAAGTACCCCCCCCCCCGGGCCCTTTAGTAAATAGAAAATAATTCCATGTATGAAGTGTAGCTCACCGCGCGATTGCGTGTATACCTGCCTTGCTTCATACTGCTTGCTGCTGCTACTGCTGCTGCTAAGTCGCTTGAGTCGTGTCCGACTCTGTGCGATCCCATAGACGGCAGCCCAACAGGCTCCCCCGTCCCTGGGATTCTCCAGGCAAGAACAACGGAGTGGGTTGCCGTTTCCTTCAACCCACTCCATTGTTCAGACTGCTTGGTTAGGAAAATAACGTAATCCGTGGTTTTCTGGGACTTCCTCTAGCTTTCAGATTGAAAGGAATTCCCCCAATTTTTTGGAACTTGAATACACACCGAGTCGCGCAGCCGAAGTCCGCTGCCACGGGGAATCCGACACAGCAATTTTGGCTGGAAAGAAGCCAATCAGGCAGAGTGGGAGAAAGACACTATCTCTGGGGGGAGAAAAACCTGAGCCTTTACTAAGCCTTTCCTCCTGCTGATTTTGGCTTTTACGACTCTTTTAGCAAGACCTGTTGCTTAACTATTAATTCTGCTGAATGTTCCGTTTGTCTTCAGAGCCACACTGCTGGGTGACCTGGTGTGGAGGGTCAGGATAGCTGTTTTTTGCTATGCTTCCAAGTTTTCTCTTCCTTTCCTGTTAGCTCAGTGTCAGCAAAGTTATTGTGTTGATTTGTTAACACAAGTATTACTGTATGCCACACGTCATTCCAGTGTTTTACAGCTTTTTGATGTCAGAGAACATAGTTTACCAGCTTTGATGGTAATCTCTTAACTCCATTTAGTTCCATAAAAGTCAGGTGGTTTGTGACCTCCCAGTTGGCTCAGATGGTGAAGAATCTACCTGCAATGCAGGCAGATCAACCTGGGTCTCCACACAGGTTTGATCCCTGGGTGGGGAAGATCCCCTGGAGAAGGGCATAGCAACCCACGCCAGCATTCTTACCTGGAGAATTCCGTGGACAGAGGACCCTGGTGGGCTACAGTCCATGGGGTCACAAAGAGTCAGACACGACTGAGTGACTAATGCTTTCTGACTTTGTAAAGAAAATACTTTGTAAAGAAAATACTTGTTATATGTTTGAATAGATAGTAGATGCACATGGTATATGGAGAAGGCAATGGCAACCCACTCCAGTACTCTTTCCTGGAAAATCCCCTGGATGGAGGAGCCTGGTAGGCTTCAGTCCATGGGGTGGCAAAGTCGGACACGACTGAGCGACTTCACTTTCACTTTCATGCACTGGAGAAGGAAGTGGCAACCCACTCCAGTGTTCTTGCCTGGAGAATCCCAGGGACGGGTGAGCCTGGTGGGCTGCCGTCTATGGGGTTGCACAGAGTCGGACACGACTGGAGTGACTTAGCAGCAGTAGCACATGGTATAAAATCCCACAGGTACAGAGTGTGCGGTGAAATGCTCCCTCACTATAAGCTCTTTGTTCTTAGGTTTCTTTGATAACTTAGGCCAAATAGATTTGAAAAAGCTACTTTTGAGCACCTACATGCTGCTGCTGCTGCTGCTAAGTCGCTTCAGTCGTGTCTGACTTTGTGTGACCCCATAGACGACAGCCCATCAGGCTCTGCCGTCCCTGGGATTCTCCAGGCAAGAGCACTAGAGTGGGTTGCCATTTCCTTCTCCAATGCATGGATGTGAAACGTGAAAGTGAAGTCACCGAGTCGTGTCCAACTCTCAGCGACCCCATGGACTGCAGCCTACCAGGCTCCACCATATTTAAATAAAAGAGCCACCAATTTTATCACTTTGATTTTTTTGTTAGTTTCTCTTTGTTTTTTTCCTGACCACTCTGAAATGTCAGAGATTCAGGTCACTTTGTAGAGGGAACTTGCAGCTCTGGAAATTAATGAATAGCTTAGTTTCTAAGTTCCCTGAAGTCTGAGACCATGGTTCACTAACTCTGGAGCTCCCTAATCAGCCACCATAATTACTAGAGACATGCCAATATGTACATCAGGCTTAAGGATAACTGATACTCTCTGTAATCTGGTGCTTCACAGCCTCTTCTACGAGGAGGCAGTAACAGCGCGTTTTTCTTCTCAACACTAGATTCCTGGTGTCTTGCTAGCTCTGGCACACCCACCCCGTGGGCCTCTTCCCTGTTGATTGGCTGCTAGTTTGTGAAGTAACTGGTAACAACGGAGTAGTGATGTTTGTAGTTGGCAAGAGAGAGTGTGCATTTCTGCTGTGTTTGAATCCTCCTTTTGGCAGGGCTTTGTGACCTGGGCTACCTAGCTAAACCCTCTGAGACTTAGCTTTCTCATCTGTGACATGGTGATTTTGACAAGCAGATAGTATCAATAACCTCAGATACGCAGATGACACCACCCTTATGGCAGAAAGTGAAGAACAAAAGGACCTCTTGATGAAAGTGAAAGAGAAGAGCAAAAAAAATTGGCTTAAAGCTCAACATTCAGAAAACTAAGATCATGGCATCTGGGCCCATCACTTCATGGCAAATAGCTCGGGAAACAGTGGAAACAGTGACTGACACTATTTTTCTGGGCTCCAAAATTGCTGCAGATGGTGATTGCAGCCATGAAATTAAAAGACGCTTACTCCTTGGAAGAAAAGTTATGACCAACCTAGATAGCATATTAAAAAGCAGAGACATCACTTTGTCAACAAAAGTCCATCTAGTCAAGGCTATGGTTTTTCCAATGGTCATGTATGGATGTGAGAGTTGGTATAAAGAAAGAGGAGTACCAAAGAATTGATGCTTTTGAACTGTGGTGTTGGAGAAGACTCTTGAGAGTCCTTTGGACTGCAAGATCCAACCAGTCCATCCTGAAAGAGATCAGTCCTGGGTATTCACTGGAAGGACTGATGTTGAAGCTGAAACTCCAATACTTGTGCCACCTCATGCGAAGAGCTGACTCATTGGAAGAGACCCTGATGCCGGGAAAGATTGGGGGCAGAAGGGGACGACAGAGGATGAGATGGCTGGATGGCATCACCGACTCGATGGACAGGGGTTTGGGTGGACTCCGGGAGTTGGTGATGGACAGGGAGGCCTGGGGTGCTACAATTCATGGGGTCACAAAGAGTCAGACACAATTGAGTGACTGAACTGATACTGATGTATAAAGAGCTAGCACTGTGCCTGGCGTATGAAAGACATACCTTAAGTGGCAGTCTTGTTACTGTTGGGCTCTGTAATCATTTCATATATTCATAATATGAGAAAGGTGAGTGGCGTGTTAGGGAACATTTTGGGTCAGTAACTGCTTAGGAGGGCTGATTTGCTGCTCATATTATAAGTCTCTATGGTTGTTTTTGGCCCTCGCCTTTGAGACCCCATGCTTAGCTGCTCCTTCCGTGACACTGACATGGCATATGGAAGGAGAAACAGGTCTACCTACATAGTGGTTTTTAAACCTACCCTTGGAGATAAGCTTCCATGTCACTTCCATTCACATTTCTTTAATATGGTTGACACTGGAGTGGGAAGTATCATTTTTCCAAAGGGGCAGGACCAGTAGGGATAGGTCTGGTAGTGAGGGGCAGCAGATGGTAACACAGTCTACCTCATTGTTTGTTGGAGGGTCACAGTCGTGAAACCAGAAGTTCATCAAAAGCTAAGAATTGACTCACCCGATATATAAACCAGAATGCCAGATTTTTCCTCTGCAGTGAATAATATATCTGCCCTGGGTAACTAGGCATTAAGAGCCTGTATAGGGCAAAATTTTCTTGATGGTGGATTTGCTCAAAAGGCTAAATTCTAAAGCTAATAGGTTATACAAAGATCACAAGAACAAAAGTTGGGTGTTACCAAAAGACAATATCCAGAATACACGGTGTTTTAAAATCCAGGTCTCCTTTTGGAACTGTTACCATGCAAAGCCCAAGAATGAATTTGAGTGATGGTAGTGTAGCCCAGACAAGGCGGAGATCATGATGATAGATTCTTGCTCTTTTTAGGCTTTTTACTTTTCAACAGCGAATTCTTTTCTTGTCAGCCACTAATTGCATCATCTCATGACTTGTTATAATTATTCTCCTTTAAGCTGTCTGCTTCTTGAATAATGACTTTATTATTGTAATTAAAGTATTTTCAAATCATGGTGATTAACCAGTTCTACCCGCAGTGTGTTAATTCTTGCTGCCTTTGGTTTCATAGCAATTTTTATTACCCTTGCCCCAAGATTTTGAGTACTCTTCTCTTTTTCTGCTTATAGCTGGGCATTTGTTGTCTGACTGGCTAAGGCAATATGATATAATAATGTCAAGAAAGAACCTATTATGAAAGCAAATTAAAAATTAAAAATATATTTCTAAATCAATAAAAAATTTTGCTTTGTTATATCATTTGTTGAGTAATTCAATAAACTGAGTTTGATTTTTAGCAACACAACTATGCAAAACAGAAGATTGTACTTTAAAAGCAAACAGCATGGAAAGAAAACATTCTGTTTAGCAAGCATAATTTTGATAGCAGTATCTAATATAGATGGCAGACAAAAACCAGTAAAACTACAGATTACCTTAAGGCTGTTGCTCCCTAAACCCCACAGTAAATACTGTACAGTATTTAAAGAGTGCAGGGAGCACGCAGTATCATTCCATCTACTGGTGTGATTTACCACCACACTTTAAAGGAATTCTATGCAGCTGTTTAAGACTGAGGTATACATAAATGGAAAAAAATCACCCACTTGTATTATTAACTGAAAAAAATGCAAGATCTAGAACTAAATACAGTATGTCCCTATTTGTATAAGAAAATTTTTTCTTTGTAGAAAATGTGTATGTCTTTGAACACAAAGTTTTGCTTGTTGTGTAAAGAATTCTGTAAGCCAACTTTTACAATGGTTGGCTCTGAAAGAGTAAAAAAAAAATGATTAGGTCAGAGAGGGAAGATACTTAAAAAGATCCTTTTTAAGTGTTTGAATTTTTAAAATCATGTGCATGTAATTCTTTTAAAGTGAATTAAAATGGCAGTTTTGTGTCAAACCTTTCACAGATTTTAGTAACTAATTCCTGCTTAAACTGCTCCACTGACTATTTAAGGTACATATGGTGAAGTGGAGGAAAGGTCACCACAGGGCCCTGCACTCTAGAGAGATGTGGTTAAGAACAGCTAGATTGTGCTGCTTGGGGTATATGACAGTTTGTCTGTCCAGTCATTAGGAACCATTGACAAAAACAAATAACTCCAGTATGAGTACAGACTGTGATATTTAGAACTACCTTGTGAAAATTGATTATTTTTTAAATTAAAAAATTATAGAATAAAATAAACTTTTAAAGCACTTACTATTTTTACCCCTTTACCTACTAGAACTCTAAATCAGGATATAAAGGACAAATGTTGCAGTTACTTGTTTCTAACATCTACATTTCTTTAGTCAGGATAATACATAGTAAAAATCACAGAAGCCTTTCTCTGAGTATGACAGTTATTCATATTGTTCCACCCAAAATAAATCAAAATTCATAATACGTTAAATTTTAATTTAGCTAGTGAACTGTAGGTTTTCCTTATATGTATATCCTGAGGATTTAAACCAAAGGGATTCTTTTTAAAAAAAAAAATTCATTTAATTGGAAGATAATTGTTTTACCATGTTGTGTTGGTTTCTGCCATATATCAACATGAATCAGTATACATATTTCCCCTCCTGCTTGAACCTTCCTCCCACCTCCCACTCCCAAAGAGATTCTTTAGTCCTGATTTTATTTCTAAAGTACAAACAGCTGTTCTATTTGGTCTGGGCCCAAGTCATCCTATTTAAATGAGAAAGGAACTGAAGTTTCTATATGTTTCCCCCCACTAAATCATTTTATCAGTAATCATTTCTTGTTATTGTCCAGATTATGGTCTTACTGTCACATTGGAAATGGAAGAGAAGAAAATAGAACACACCAGTTCATATGCGGCTTGGTATAAGATTTCACATATCTACTAGTTAAATCAAAGCATCTTACCTATGTATTGTTTTTTTAAAGTCTAATTCAGTAACCTATTGGAAAGCTTTTCATCAAAATATTGGAATCAAAGATCTCAGAATCTGATCTCTGGGGTGAACTCATGTGCTGATTTGATTGTTGCAGGCACGTCGATTCCGGTGCTCATCATGTCCAGTTTTGAGGATGCGGACACAGAAGAGACGGTAACTAGTCTCCAGATGACTCTTTACCATCCTGGCCACCAGCGAAGTGGAATATTCCAATCAATCAGGTTTTTTAACCGAGAGAAACTCTCCACCAGCGAAGTGGTGAAATTTGGCCGAAATTCTAACACCTGTCATTATACCTTTCAGGACAAACAGGTTTCTCGAGTTCAGTTTTCTCTACAGCTGTTTAAAAAGTTTGATAGTTCAGTTGTCTCTTTTGAAATTAAAAATATGAGTAAGAAGACCAATCTGGTTGTGGACAACAAGGAGCTGGGCTACCTAAATAAAATGGATCTTCCAGACAAATGCATGATTAGGTTTGGCGACTATCAGTTCCAGGTAGAAAAGGAAGATGGAGAGTCATTAGAATTTTTTGAGATTCAGTTTTCTTTGTCGACAAGACCACTCCTGCAAGAAAACAACTGGCTTCCCCAGAAGCCCATACCTGAGTGTGGCAGCTATTCATCTTGTTCCACTAAAAACAATTCTCCCATGGAAGTGGGTGAAAATGAGTGGTAAATGCTGAAAGCTAAGAGAATTATGAAGGATGAAGAACTCTGTACTTGTTTTATAGGCATTCCACTTACTAAGTTTCTTAGTATAGTATTTTACTGTCATTTGTTAAAGCTAAGTTTGAGATCTGGTGTTATTGTTTGAAGTTTGCAAATTGTGTTAGTAGTTGATTGAGTCACCCATTGCATTGTTGGATGTATGAAGAATTTCTCTTAAATGTATATATGTGAGTATGAATGTACAACATGTATTCTTCGTGATGAAGGAACAGCGTTCTCTAAATAAGGTTATGTTCTTTTTTTTTATGCCTGATTTTGTTCATGTTTTGTATTGTTTCATTTTGATTTGTATGTTATCATCTCTTGGTTTGGTCATATCTCACAGCAGCCGTTTGTTTTCAAGGTCAAGGCTACAAGCAAATTATTATCTGTGTTATAGCCTGTTGGTATTTATAGTACCAGAGTATTAGAACAGGGAATGTGTTTTAGTGTGTGTGCCACTGAGGTTTTAATATGGGAAGACTTACTTATTTGACCACTAATACCTTGATTTTCTGTGTTTTTTATCTATAGAATTATAGTGTTTATTCCCAAGAATACAGTTCTCCTTTTCTATATTCAGTATCTAAAACTGATAACTTTAAACATTTCAATGAACCACTGTTTAGAATTATTTTGTGTACCAAATTTTAGTTTTTTAATGTACTACAGGGTTTTTAACTCCATGAATTCAAAATTTTAACAATAGCTATGTACCTAATAAAGTCAAAGTCTAATTCTCTAGCCATTTTCTTTGGAACTCTTTCTGAAGGAAGAACTGTGGTTGACGTCTGTAAGGGAGGGATGCAGGAGGCCACCAGCAGAGGCTGTGAATTCAGATGCATCCTGCTGTGTCCCTCAGCTCATGCTGGCTCTATTCCCTCTGTTCCTACCTCCACATGGCGGCACGTGGCCAACAGTGGCTCCCAGATTTTATACGTTGCTGATCAGCCATCTGAAGACAGCCTTACTCTTAATTCCAGTCCAAAGAAAAAGGGTCAGCTTAGGCCACATGCCCCTTCTCCCGATCAACTCTCCTCAGGCCACGCTAAGTCATGGCTGCTTCAGTCAGTGATCAACAAATGGCCACAGTGGGTTGGGGTCTGAGGTTAGACAGTCTAGGTAAGGTATGACACTGTTTGGGGGTGAGGGCAAACAAAAATATTGGTGTCTGATACTACGCACTGCAGCTAAGTTGTGAGACATTTTCAGGTCTCAAGGGCTCATTTGTCCCAGGAACTGATTTTTCTCCTGGGCTCTTTAAGTAGAGGGGTGTGTTAATTGGTGCCAGTGTTAAGGCAGTGTCTTCTTGAACCTGCAACTTTATGACAAGGGGGGCTTTCCAGTGGTGAAGTCTCATATGCTATATGGTTGTATAACTACATTCTAGAAGATTCTGTCTCACAGCACTGACTGATCTGAGGAAGCATTACTTTTATGCTCTAACATGAGTGTAGTATTTAATTCGTAGGCCTTGTAGAAAAATTACCTAGTATTTTATTACGAGGAGATAACTAGTGTTAACAATAGTTATACATGTTGTGTGTCTATCTTTGGTAGCTGCTTCTATGTTATCTGGGCTTCCCTGGTGGTTCATCTGGTGAAGGATCTTCCTGCAATGCCGGGGATCTGAGTTTGATCTCTGGGTTGGGAAGATCCCCTGGAGAAGGGAATGGCTACCCACTCCAGTATTCTGACCTGGAGAATTCCATGGACTGTGTAGTCCATGGGGTCTCACACAACTGAGTGACTTTCACTTCCTATGTAATGGCCCTTTTTAACTTTTTCAGTTCTCCAACATCTGTTTAATTCCTTATAGTAATTGTTACGTTGATTGAAACAATTAGATCTTCCATCTCAAGTGAGGATGGAGGATGAGTGCTTGAAAAGCTGTGGTTGGAACTCCCTGGGCTTCTAGTTGATACAGATTGTCCTTAAGTCCAAGCACTCACCCTTCTACTATCCAACCTATATATAAATATTTATTTGGCCAGTGGTATCTTTTTAAGCAATGCATTTAGGGCAGCGACACTGGTGAAAAAAATAGGAAAGCAGTCATTTTAGTTTTCTTTCTGGTTTCAACATTTTGTTGTGGGTTGAAGGCCACTGAGGGACTAGAGCTGAGCCAGCTTGGCACTGCTTACCGAGTGACCATTGTGAGATGCAGGGAAACACACCTTTCTTAATAGTGTTGGTGGAATCACTTCTCAAAAGTCTGTATCAAGGTAGTAACATTTTTTTTTAATGTTTTATTCCTGGCTGTGCTGGGTCTTTGTTGCTGAGTGGCCTTTTTCTCTGGCTGAGGTGAGCAGGAGCTACTCGAGTTGCAGCGCACGAGCTTCTCACGGTGGTGGACTGACGTGGGGCCCGGGCTCTAGGGCGCGTGGGCTTTAGTAGTTGTGGTACATGGGCTCAGTAGTTGGGTGCACGGGCTTAGTTGCTCTGCGGTACGTGGGTATCTTCCCAGAGCAGGGGTCAAACCCGGTCTCCTGCACTGGCAGGTGGATTCCTTACCACTGAGCCACCAGGGAAGCCCAAGGTGGTAACGTTTTAAAACAGGAAACTTCTGAGGTTAGTCAAGATAAGGTATGAGGTGGGGATTCCCTGGCTGTCCAGGGGTTAGGACTCCTTGCTTTCACTGCTGAGGACACCGGTTCAGCCCCTGGTTAGGCAAGTGAGATTCCCGCCAGCCACACAGCGTGGCCAAAAAACGATAGTGGAACTTCACCTTAGGTCAAAATGCCTTTTTACAATAATATGACTTTTTATATCTCAAAACAATCTTTCAGTCATCCAAAGACAGACTTAGCCTAATAGTTAAAAAGGCTCCAAAATTCAGAAAATCCTCAAAAACAATTCTGTTCTAATTTCTACAGAAAGGAAGCATGTGTAGTGCCGAGTGTGGGCTCTGAATCATACTGCTTGGGTTTAGCTACCATTTCCTGTGTAACCTGTCATTAGCTCTGAGCTTCAGTTTCCTCTTCTGAAAAAACAGGGATTAAAACAGTGCCTCCTGTGAAGGGTTTCTGTGAAAATCAGCTGAACTAAAGTATGGCAAGATCTCACCACACTGCTATACATGGTACATGTTATTATGAATAGCACTGAACACAAGTGGCTGCATATAAAAGATTTATTACAGAGACAGTACTGCTTACTGCTGAGTTTCAGAAAGAACTCTTTTGATTTGTAATATTAAAAATCTCACATAAAAATTTAATATCATTTTTCCAATTTAATTTCATTTTCAGCTTTAATACTTCCTGAGGATATAAGAGTCAGATACTGGAAATCTGTGTTTGATACTGAACTCTTTCATGACCTCCTTTCCTGCCAGATAATTAATCAGAGGTACCAAGTAAATGAATATGGGAGAACACTATTAATATATTTGATATACAGTCTTTTTTAGATGTCTGTGTTCTAAAATTATGATTAGGACATCTTTAAGTAAAGTAAAATGAAAATTCGGACCTCTACTAAAAAGACATAGTTCTCCAACTACTGGATAAAAGAATAAAAGCAGGCATAATTCCTGGTTATATCGATTTAAAAGTTCTAGCATCTGAACCCTCACACAACTCCACATACCCTCCAGTTACTCCG
Source organism: Neotragus pygmaeus (assembly GCA_006410875.1). Classification (NCBI taxonomy): domain Eukaryota; kingdom Metazoa; phylum Chordata; class Mammalia; order Artiodactyla; family Bovidae; genus Neotragus; species Neotragus pygmaeus. The sequence continues at coordinate 650,052 of SJYV01013874.1, forward strand.
TTTCTTGCTGACAGCAACTTTTCAAATAAATTGCCTACACTGATCATTCTTTATTCTTCTTCTCTTACAAGATACTTCTCAGTTTCCATCCTTTCATTTGAAAAAATGATCACAAGCAACAAATATTCCTGTCCCCAGACCCACCAGATGCAGCCGTCCTTTCTCTCAGTGCCCAAGTTACATTTGATATCACTGACTCCTCTTTTTCTGACTCTGGTGACACCTTTCTTTGGTTCCTCAAATTCCTCCCGTATCTGCTGCTTCTGACCCATTCTCTATCCCTGACTTTTAAAGGTGAGCACTTAGTTGGGCTTCTCTGCCAGCTTCCTCAGGAGGATCTCAGCTGGAATAGTGACTTACATTACTATTCACCTACTGCTGCTGCTGCTAAGTCGCTTCAGTCGTGTCCGACTCTGTGCGACCCCATACACGGCAGCCCACTAGGCTCCTCTGTCCCTGGGATTCTCCAGGCAAGAATACTGTAGTGGGTTGCCATTTCCTTCTACTACTGACTCCTAAACTTGTACCCATTCTCTAAGCTGCAGACACATATCCCCATCACCTACTTGACATCTTCATTTCTGTTTTTTATAGATACCTCAGATTTAACTTTCCAAAAGAGAACTTTCATTTCCCATACCTGTACCTCCTACTACATTTAAGTCAGAAACCAAGAAGTTACTGTCAAGAGTTAGCTGCAGCTGCTAGGTTTGGCTGTCATCCTTCCACAGATTTGGCCAGTAGGGAGTCAATGAGCTCAAATAGATTTAGAGTTTATTACTCACAGACAGCAAAAGCAAGACCAGTGTGGAGTCAGTGACCCGCATCTCTAGTCCCTAGGGATGTCCCTAGCTGACACTGAAGCAGGGGGGCCAGAAGACAGATGCCTTAAGTGGAGGGCAGGTCTGTTATTGAGGGGCCAACTGTAAACTCCAACCATGCAGTTTTATTAGCCTACATACTGTACCTGAATGTGGAAATCCCATGTCACACTGAGCCAGCAAGCGGGATCAGAAATTGCCTCACAGCAGCCTTCTACAAGATTCGAGGCAGATGATTAATAGCCCTGTGTGGCTCCTCTAAGACTGCCTGTCTTGCCATGTTCCAGGGAGGATCCTAGGGCTTTCTGTCAAGATGTGTGTCAGGCTATGGCTGAGTGTTGCTATGTGGATATGCAAAGTGAGCAAGGTCATTAGGGCCCCATGCTGACTGCATCACCCTACAGTTAATGGGCAGAGGATCTGAAGATGCTTTTCCAAAGACGACATACAGATGGCCAACGGGCTCACCATCACTAATCATTAGGGAAGTGCAAATCAAAACCACAATAAGATATCACCTCACGTCTGTCAGATGGCTGTTATTAAAAAGACAAGAGATAACAAGCTGAACAGATGTGTAGAGGAGGGAACCCTTGTGCACTTCTGGTGGGGATGTAAACTGGTGCAGCCACTACAGAAAACAGTGTGGAGATTCCTCAAAAAATTAAAAACAGAACTACCATGTGATTCAGCAGTGCTACTCTGGATACTTATCTGAAGAAAATAAAAACACTAGTTAGAAAGGATATACGTGCTCTAGTGCTCACTGAAGCATTACTTACAAGAGCAGAGAGATGGAAGCACCCAAAGTGCCCATCAGGAGGTAAATGGATAAAGATGATGTGTATCACTCAACCATAAAAAAGGACAAAGTCTTGCCTTTTGCAACAACATGGATGGACCTAGAGGGTATGATGCTAAGGGAAGTAAGTCAGGGAAAGACGAATACTGTGTGATTTCACTTATGTGGAATCTAAAAAACAAATAATCAAACATAACAAAAACTGTCATAGACATAGAGAATAAACAACTGGTTCCCAAAGTAGGGGTAGCTAAAGGGAGTAAAGAAATAGGTGAGAGAGATTATGAGGTTAAAAACTTCCAGTTGCAAAATAAATGAGTAATGGGTATGAAATACACAGTGTGGGGAATAGTCAGTAACTAGTAGTAATATCTTTGTATGGTGACAGTGATAACTAGATTTATTGTGGTAATCATTCTGAAGTGTATAATAGAAATACCAAATCATCATGTTGTATAACAGGAACTAACAGTGTTGTAGGCCAATTATACTTCAAAAACAATACAAAACAACAAAAAACAGAGATCAGATTTATGATTAGCAGCAGTGGAGGGGAAGGTGAGGGTGAGTTGGAAGAAGGCAGTCAAAAGGTACAAATTTTCAGATGTAAGATAAATAAGTACTAGGGATGTAATGTACAACATGATAAATATATTAAAGTAAATGCTGCTGTATGTTATATATTCAAGTTAAAACAGTAAATATTAAGAGCTCTCATCACAAGAAAAGTAACTTTTTCCTATTTAATACGTATAACATGATAAATGTTCACTAAATTCATTGTGATAATCATTTCATGAGGTACGTAGGTCAAATTATTATGCTGCATACCTTAAACTCATACAGTGCTCCATGTCAATTACATCTCAAAATGAAAAAAATATCTTGTTGGTCTACCTCTGCAGTTAATCTACTGTGCACTCCTACAGCAATTATCAATCTAAGCCACTCCATGTGCCACTGGGAGTACCATACATTCACCCAGAGAGGAATTTTTCAAATATGCAAATCTTATCACTGCACACCCTGGATTACAAAAATTAGTGGCTTCCTATTATTATACATCAAATAAAATTCACTCTCCCTAACATCCTACTGGACATAGTAGATTCTCCAATATTTGCTGAATAAATGTTATTTCTAGTATTTTCTATAAACAGATAAAGCAAGAAAATTGATATCCTTTTCTTAGCAGTTCAAACACAAACATTTTCAAGTTTAGTTCCATCCTGCTTTACTAATTCATTCCTTTTTGTCTTCAATAAAATAGCCCCGTCCGGAGTCAAAATTGTTGCATGTTTATGGTATAAAACTAGTAATCATCAAATAATTTATTATTTTTAAATGTAAAAATGTGTTTATTCACAATCTTTGAGAAGTCACCATTCCTTCAAAAAATTCTTTATGAACAAAATGCCAAGAAAAATTACAATAGTAGCTTATGCCAAACCAAAAATATACATCTTATGTATACAAACTTTAAAAAGCATAACACAGGCAATGTGAATATAGATTATCTTTAAAATATTTCCAGTGACATAGCTACAACTTAAATTATGTTAAGAGACATAAATAACAGCATTACCTAATATATTTACATATTTAAAGTTTCATATTTATTTCTGAGATTAAAAAAAGGAGACAAAACTATAGATGTCATGGCCCAGCTGTTCAAATATTGAAAGGGCCACATGATTGTTTTTTAAAGTACGGCAAGAACTTTAAGTTACTATTTATATCTGGACCTTCCTATATTTTTGAGAACATGCACTGTCATTGTTGCAAGAAAAAAAAATTAAGGAATAATTGAAAAAAGTTTGCTTACTAAAATCATACTCAATCCTCAGCAAAATCAAGACAAGCAATAAGGAGTGTGCCATATCCTTGGTCTTTTAAATTGATACATAAACTTTAGAGCAAAAAAAGTTAATTGTATATCATAAAATACAGTTATATATTGATTTACTTAGTTCCATCCTATTAAAGTACCTTGTATTACAAGGCAAAGGAAAGCTTAATGAAATCAATGAGGTTCTTTCATATCAGAAAGGATTTTATTTACTTTGAAATACCCGTATTACCTTTTTTAGGTTTTCCTTTCTTAATAAGCCATGCACAGAGAATATGTTCCATGTAAAATATTTTAAGACCATTCACTGGAAATATAGAATTTTAAAAAATGACAGCTAGAAATTTAATATATCAGTTGACTAAATTCAACAATCATTTATAGTGGCACAGAAAAGGAACTGAAAAACCTAAGTATATATATTTTCTTAAATATCTTTTGATACTAACTTCAAGTGTCCAAATTCTGAAAGATTATTTTAATTATGAACATTGATATACTAGGATATGCAGTAAAGTGTAGGAAGAAACTGATATTTCAGGGTTTCTTTAGGGTCATCTACTCAAATTAATTGTGCTTACTATTAGATGACATAATGTAATAAGTCATAAGAATAAATAATGCTGGAAAAGGGAACACTATTCTGTCTGAATCTGGCAGTCCCTCTTCATGCTCCCTTCATGTCTGCTGAGAATTAACACAAAATGCCTTAATATTTTCACAGTTAGCTACTGAAATAGGATTAAGGAAGCATTTGAAGTAAGATCAACAAAACTATTTTAAAAAGTGAAAAGCAACAAATAGTAAACAGGATTGCTAAAGAGTTAAATAAATTTAATTAGTAACATGACAGAACCATTCAATTCTTTTTGAAAAGCAGAAGGCAGATGATGAAATTGCACTTAATTCTGAAGCAGTTCAGATACAGCCTATCATTCCTATTCCTTTCTAATAAGCATTTACAAAACAATTTCTTACCTCCCCTCACAAAAAGGCTCAGCACAACCATTTATACATTCTAGTTGGTTTGTAACATTTGGTCACCACTGATAAACAAGATCACACAATGTTTTCCTATCGTTTTTGTTGATCCGAATCATATTGCTTTAGACCAGAATCGGACAGTTCTAATACAGGATTTACAAATCCACAATACTCGGAATTGCCATTATCATCCATTTCGGCACTAACAAAATCGTTCTCCCACTCCAGCCCATTGGAATCATCAGAGGCTGATGTAGGATTACTTCCAGTCTTCTTGCAGCTATACTTAAGTGNTCTAATACAGGATTTACAAATCCACAATACTCGGAATTGCCATTATCATCCATTTCGGCACTAACAAAATCGTTCTCCCACTCCAGCCCATTGGAATCATCAGAGGCTGATGTAGGATTACTTCCAGTCTTCTTGCAGCTATACTTAAGTGCTGCCCGGAGAATGTCTTCCTCTGTTTTGGAACGTTCTCTCATTGGAAGCATTCGATTCATTCCTATTGTATGGGCAGAGTTATTATAAATCTCAGTGAAGATTTAAAAACTTTGTTAAAAGACTGAAACTATCAGGCTTGACTTGTGAATTAACTTAAAAAAACCAATCCTGGACTTCCCTGGTGGTCCAGTAAGTCCAGTCTTCTTTGGTTAAGATTCTTCTTAACCAAGAATCTGCTTGCCAATGCAAGGGACACGGGTTTAATCCGTGGTCCCAGAAGATCCCACATGGCACAGGGCAATTAAGCCCGTGAGCCACAGCTATCGAAGCCTGCATGCCAAGAGCCCGTGCCCTGCAACAAGAGAAGCCACTACAGTGAGAAGCCGGTGCACTGCAACAGAGCAGCTGCATCTTGAATAAAGACCCAGTGCAGCCAAAGCTAAATTTTAAAATATCTTTAAAAATCAAATCAAGTTCTCAAAAATAAACAATCCTATGGAAGACTTTTTAAGGGAAATGTTAAAGTCTAATCCTATAGTGAGCATTAGCACTCAACAAAGGATGGTTTCGATGTAACACTGATAAGATGAAACTTCTGAAAAGCTCTAAGTAAAGCAGAATGGATGGAGGATTTCAATTGCTATCAGTCTTATATGGCCAAGTTAGTGTGTGGGCCAAACTTCTTTCCTACCTAGATGACAATTTCATTTCCCAGAGTTATAATAACTCTAATGATAATGATAACAATAGACCCATTTCTAGTACTTACTAGGTTCCAGTTAACCCTGTTTGCAAATGACATGTATGAGCCGAGCTGGTCCTCAACCGCTCTATGAAGATAGGCACAGCACGATCACTACTCCCCATTCTGAAGCTGAGGGAAGCAGGGCGGGAAGAGGACGGTGATTCCCCGCGGCCACACCGCTGCAGCGGGGGTGGGGCAAGAGTGTGACTCCACCCCCTTGGGCTTCAAAGTCTGTGCTCTGTTGCTATTCTGACTCTAGCGTAACAAAACAGAGACATTTCTAGGGGAAACTGTTCTAGATCTAATTCTGAACAGAAAGAAACTAGTCAGTAAAGTGGAAGTAGCAAAAATCTTGGAAGGAAAAAAACATCATTTTGGCAGAACAAAGAGAGGGAGGACAGAAAAGAGCCTTGATCTGCGTGTGTAGGATCCACATTAGGAAGAGAATCAAAATCAAGGAAGAGATCATGAGAGTACTCCCTAGACACATTCAGCAATTTTGTTTTCCGAGCTTAAAGAATCCAATCCTACAATAACAATAATTAAAAAAATATTTAAACTATCACTGTTATCACTCCCCCCAAATCACAGACTCAACCTAGCAGACTACATCATCTCTGTAGACATGATAAAAACGGGAGCTGGAAACTAATATAATTTTGAGGATTTGTATTTAATTGAATAATACTATGTCTAACGGAAGCTGAATTGTATGTCATAAGGTTCCTAGTGAGTTCTGTTCTCTACGAAGTCTAGTTTAATAATTCTATTATAATGACTTGAATAATGACCTTGAAAGTCATGTTATCTAAAAATTTAATTAGCATACATCAAGGATGACAGAATCAGCAATTAAAAGACCTGAAAAGTCTTTAGATCAAATTGAACAAATTGTTAAAATAAGTTTAAAATTTTCTAATTGGGATCTAAATAATAAGAAAAATATAGGGCTGGAGAAATGGTGTTTAGTTGAGAAGATGACTTAATTAATTCAATCTCTGCTAAAGTTATTCAGTTTCTCTATTAATAAAACTAATGGCTTGTCTAAAGGATATCTAAGGTCTATTCCATCTCAAAATTCTAGGAATTATTTAATGTTTATGATTTTTCTTAAAGTCCTGTATTTTGCAATTGGTTCTTCCTTTTTGGATTACCTATTTCTTAAAATTNATTAATAAAACTAATGGCTTGTCTAAAGGATATCTAAGGTCTATTCCATCTCAAAATTCTAGGAATTATTTAATGTTTATGATTTTTCTTAAAGTCCTGTATTTTGCAATTGGTTCTTCCTTTTTGGATTACCTATTTCTTAAAATTGGAGAAGGAAATGGCAACCCACTCCAGTATTCTTGCCTGGAGAATCTCATGGACAGAGGAGCCTGGAGGGCTACAGTCCATGGGGTCGCAGAGTCAGACATGACTGAGCAACTAAAACATTTCTTAAAATAAAAATAAAGGCTTGGGCCTTATTCAGTGAAAAAGCTTTAAACAAAATCTACATTTTAGCTACAATTTTGAGTACTTGCTATGTGTCACATTATGTGCTGGATGTTGTACATAAATTTCATTTAATCCTCAAACATTCATGTTTTCATTTGTTCAAATACCTATAGATGCCTATTATGTGCCAAGCTTTTTTAGACCCTCACTATATAACAGTGAATAATCATTCTTTAAAGCAGCTTTAAATTTTATTTTTATGATGAACTGCAACTTAGAGAGATTAAGAAATCTATCTTAAGTACTACAGCTAGGAAGATATACCAGTAAAATTCTACTTCACGCCTGTGTTATGGCTTTTGTACTACCAAAAAACCTAACAAACTGCTTATTTATTTCTCAGTCACTCCGTCGTGTCCAACTCTGCGACTCCATGGACTGCAGGACACGTCATTATGAAGAAAAAGTTAATTAAGTTGCTCATAATGGGGCAGTGATTCCTACTGAGTTAAGCGGCTGCATTACAAAATCTTAAAATGAAAAATAACATTTTCTTTCTAAATCTCAAGAAACATTAAGAATTAAGCAACTTTCTAAACAGTTCACCAACAAATGATAATCACTAATACAATAAGAGTCTAAGAAATTTTAAACACCTTGCATTCATTTCAGTTTAAGGAAAGTAAAAGACAAAGTAGATTTCTATAAATTAACACAAATTAAATAAAAAATTTCAGGTAAAATTTAAACATAAAATACCTTCTTCATCTTCCCATTCTAGATCTAAAGATGTGCTGTCATCATTTCCACTAGTTGATTTAGTTTTGGTCATTAAATCACAACTGCTTTCTGTATTTGGTGTCAAAACTGTGGCATCTGATGAGAGCCCTAGAATATACACCAAATCCAATTAGATGTAGTGACACAATACTCCTTTACTACAACCATTTATTTCGCAATAATGATCTCTCTTCAAATACTACTACTACGTTTAACATCATAAGAAACAATTACTGAAATCATTACACTGGTAAGCTTGTTAGAAATAGTATAAATGGTTTCCCTTGTTTTCTTTTTACTCTTTTTTTTTGTCATCTAGCACAGTAAATACACAAATTTAAATGAATTACAAATTTTTCAAATATGATAAATTCAATGGAAAAAGGAGGGCCAGACTCCCTACACATAACTATAAAAATAGCCTGAGTTTTCTTTACTCCAACCCCTTTTATTTATTTTAAAATTTATTTTATTGAAGTATAGTTGATTTATAAGGTCGTGTTAATTTCTGCTGTAAAGCAAAGTGAGTTATATATATATATATATATTCATATTCTTTTCTATTATGGTTTATTATAAGACAGTGAATATAATTCACTGTGCATACAGGGGGGCCTTGCTGTTTCCACATTCTGTGTATAACAGTTTGAATCTGCTAGTCCTAAGCGCCCACCCCATCTCTCCTCCACCCCTCCTCCCCCTTGGCAATCACAAATCTGTTCTCTATAGCTCTGAACTTGTTTCTGTTTCTCCAACTCCTTTAAAAAAATAAAAATAAAACTGTATATTTAAGAGCTAGTTATTTGGGAAACACAAATTGAAGGGCAAGAAGTTCGAGAAAAACAGAGTCAGGATCTTCAATTATCTGTTTAATGTGGCATAAAGTAACTTTAAAATGTACCCACATATTTTAAAAGACTTACTACTACTTCGAAAAACTTCATACTGTGACTTTATATTTCTCAAACAAGATTCAAAGTCATCTTCTGGTCCTGGACTGTAATAAAAGTAAACTTTTTAATATATATTCATAGTCAATACAACATAATGCAGGCTAAAGTTAAATGATGTCATTTTGATTAGAAAAGGTATATCCCACACAAATTCATAATTACTTACAATCAGAATACCCTAGTCAAAACAGGTCTTACTTTTCTTAATGCTAGCAATAAACTGAAAATAATATTGGTAAGACTTTGGTTAGTGTTGAAGTCAAATCCAAAGCTCAGCCATAAGTCTAACTTTATAATTTACATTACTGAAGCATGAACGAGGTTCTTTGGATGAGCAGGAAACACTCCTGGAGATGTGACACTGAAATTACATCTTCTAAAAAATGATTGCACGTAAACTTTATTTTAGGAAAAGAGCTAAGGAAATCAAAAACAAGCAAGGCATAAACAATTCATCCAAAGGTATTTCAATGTGCTATTGCATCATATTCTATACGAAAGATGTAATCACTCTTAAGAATGCAATAAAGTCAATTTAAAATAAATGATGATGATTTCCCAACATAAAGAAACAAATGTTCTCAGTATTTTACAACACAGTATCTTTGAGAAACAACTGTTCTTTTTATGGAGCACGTACACACAAACATGTACACAAACATCCAGAGATGAAATGCTTTCTCTTTAGAAATAATATTTCCTACCACAAAGGGAAGAAATATGTTTCATTATTTACCTTTGATATTCTCCATTGTCAGAAGCACGGCATCGCTGCACAACTCTCTGCCTTTCTTGCTTTGGAAACATAATGTGACACAAGATCAGCCTACTGTAAAATTATATTTTCTAAAACTATTCATGAAATGCCAAAATTATAAAACTTAAAAAGTTACTCTATTGAAGTCTTTTTCCTTAAATTCATCACTGCTCACTTCTATATTATCTTATTTAAGGGCAGAATTTCTCTTAATTTTTCAGTGTATAATCCTTACATGGTCAGAATATTCATAGGGCTATTAAAAATAACTTTAACGATATATATTGGTAACTTCCTTATTGCACCTAAGAACTTCTAATAACTGGAAAGATGAGGAGCAAGAAAGTAATAGTTAAAACAGTGTATGAAGTTCTATTCTGGGTGAAATTAGCAATAAAATAAAAACTAAAAGATCTGGCTGAGTTTACTCAGAAATAATAAAAACAAAGGATTTAGAAAACCTGTCAGGAGTTGTGGCTCTGACAGTTATTAGTTGTGTGTCCCTGGCATGTCCTATATTTTCTGTTTCTTCATCTGTAAATTACAGACGGCTATAATACTGCCCTAGCAAATTCACAGGGCTATTGTGAAAATCAAATGAATTCGCATAAAGTGTATCCTCTGTGTCAGTGTATGCTGTACAGACTGCATGTGTTCCCATATCTATTTATTCAAGAAGAAAAAAACTTAAGAACTCAAATAGATTCTGCATATGGAATCCTTTTTAGTCTTTAAAGGGCAAGCAGCAGAGAATTATAGCAGAAAGAGATGGTTAAATTAGAATCAGAAAAATATTTACTTTCTTAGTAAATGGTAGTTAATTTAAAAACTTTTCCATGCCTTAGAACTTACTAAACAAAATAAAACTCCCTCATATAATCGATTAATCTGTCAAAACACCAAAAACAGGAGAAAGAGAGATAAAGAGCACACGTCACACAGAAATCACACAGAAACATGATACATGATTTTTTAGTTTCTCTAAGTTACAGTAGTTATTCTGTGACATAATCCTTGTACTGCACTTCAGTTCACACGGCAGCAGAGATCATGCGGGCAAAAGACGGCGCAAGACACTAAGCAGAAAACTGGCTGAGCGATGCTTGAACATGGGCTCTGCCACTTATTAGCTGTAGGATCTTAAGTTATTTAATATCTCTGTTCCTTGGTTTCATCGCCTGTGAAATGGGGATTAAAAACACTATCTTTCTCCCAGCATTGTTGTGAGGACTAAATAAGGTAAAACATGTAAACTAATCAAAACAGTTCCTGCCAGGGCTCCATAAATGTCTGGTATTAAGCTTGTCTGGCATTATGAGAATACCATATTTGAATACCACATGGTAAATTATGATAAAACTATTGTTTTCTCTGATAATCTGATAATATGTCAAAGATTTCTGAAGACCCAAATTGTCAATCTCCCAAACATAAATGTACAAAGATGAAAAATATAGTATTCCTATGTGGCAAAATCACTTAGCTTACCCCAATTTTAGGAAGCATAAGAAACTCTTAACAGTTCAAGAAACTGGTGGGGAACGGGGAGGGGAACTTCACAAAAACAAACTTTAAAAAGCTGCAGAAATTGTATTTAAAGGTCAGTTTTGCAGTGTTTCATCAAAGAGTATATTTATTTTTCCAAAAGAATACTGAATTTTGGAAAAGTAAATTTGTTCTTTGGGATAAACAAGAATTGGTGTTGTTCAGTCATTAAGTGGTGTCCAACCCTTCTGCAACCCCATGGACTGTAGCCCGCCAGGCTCCTCTATCCATATAATTTCCCAGGCAAGAATACTGGAGTGGGTTGTCATTTCTTCTCCAGGGGATGTTCCCAACCCAGGGATTGAACCTGTGTCTCCTGTACTGGCAGGCGGATTCTTTACCATGGAGCCACCTGGGAAACCCTAACAAGAATTAGCTTCTCCTAATTTAAAGCCAAACAATGCTCAATGTCAAGTATAAAATTTGATGTTATTTCTAGCTGCTAACGGAGAAGGCAATGGTACCCCACTCCAGTACTCTTGCCTAGAAAATCCCATGGACGGAGGAGCCTGGCAGGCTGCAGTTCATGCGGTTGCTAAGAGTGGGACACGACTGAGCAACATCACTTTCACTTTTCGCTTTCATGCATTGGAGAAGGAAATGGCAACCCACTCCAGTGTTCTTGCCTGGAGAATCCCAGAGACGGGGGAGCCTGGTGGGCTGCCGTCTATGGGGTTGCACAGAGTTGGACACGGCTGAAGCGACTTAGCAGCAGGAGCTAGCTGCTAAAGACCCACTAATTTGCCTTTAAAATTCCTAAGAGTATAGGAATAAATACACTCATTGTTACACAAGAAGCCCTTGATTCTAAGGGAAAAATGTCCCAACTAAGATTTGTCAGAGAAAATCAGGAGAAAAGCAGCCCTAAATATATGCTGGGGTCTTTTCCCCTCACCTCCAAGAGCTTTCGCTGCTTTGCTGCCCTGGCTGCTTCACGCTGTGCAGCGTATAAAGCTTCTTCTTCTAGTCTTAACTTCTCTTCTTGTAAGGCTAACTGTACATGAACAAAACAATAAGGATTAACGAAAATCAGAACCTGTCTAACTGCTCTAAAAATAAAATGTTTCTATTTATAAAATAAAAAGAAACTATTAAAAAAAGAATTGAGCTCTACAAAGCATAATAGAATTGAAATTTTTGTGATTTATTTCAATTTCTCTTTTTACAAAGTATTTCAAATTGTATCAAACACAGAATTCTTAGAAGTTGAGTTATAGAGCATCTAGTTTGCATAAATACAAGACTGTTTCTTTCTTTAGAATATGCAGTGATCTTCATTCTCAACAATCATTCCAATGCCTATCACCCTACTTAGTTTATTGTTTGGGCCCTTGTTAGTTCAAGGTCTTCAAAACTAAGGTCAATCATATCACTGTCTACCAAAGTGAAGTAAGGTTTCACAAAGTTCACGTCACATTGATATATGTGTCCTGAATTTTATTACTATCATTAAAAAATTAATTCCAAATTTAAGTTCCTGCCATTCATAGTAGCATACAAACTGCTTCAGTGATAATCTGTTGCAAGTCAAATCAAATTAAAAAATCAAATTCCAACACAATATATTTCTTTGGCCTAACATTAGCATCTATTGTATAGCTTAAGTTAATCCTGTTGAAATCATTAATTGGAAATAATTTAGTATTAAATAGATGCTAAACAGGCTATTTTTAAATATATAATGGAATATGACTAATTCCATTTAGTTGAATAATAGCAAAACTAATTATAAGCCATTTCTGTAAATATACTAAAATAAATAGAACATTTATGATTGTTAGACATACTTGGTTCACTTACTAAGAGTAATTAAATCCAAGACTAACAGGAAGATTAAAAAAAATGAATCACTTTTTGTGAAACACAATCATTTTTTAATGTCAGTTTTAAACACGAAGGTTCAGGTATTTTACCACAGTGTCTAACTGTGAGTTCAGAAGAGCATTTTCAGAAGGATGTATTCTCTTCACTTACTGGCAGCATATGATTGCTGATAAATTAAACCAAACTAAGCCAAATTATTATAGGCTTGAATAATTTTTAACTTTTACATAATTTTCATCTATGTATATCTAAATTTAGGTCCAATGACTATTCATATGCAGTATATTATTTAATAACACCTTTCTCCTATAAACAGAGACATGATAAGATATATTAAGTACCATAAGACTAATTACCTCTTTTTGGATTTTCATATCAAGATCTTTCTGTTTTTCAACAATGGAATCATAATGCTTCTCTCTCAGGTCAACAATTTCTTCCTCAGTAAGAGGCCTACACAGAAAAATGAGGGAGAGAAAGAAAGTGGAAAAAAAAAGTGCTGATAAGTTCAAGTTTAAATAAAACACTCATAAAATCAGTTAAATTATGTAATTTTACTGTCAAAATGTGCTAAAGCAATTCGATGCTGATTTCAACTCTTAAGAGTAAAAAAAAAAAACACATACATTCTCATACGTTTTTTATGTACTAATTTGGCACGTAAGTTGAAGATGACGTACTGTCAGGAGTATTTTTTCGCACTATAATCAACTTTAAAGAAATGTGGACTCCATGCACCTTTACTTTGGCTCTGGTTCTCTCTGACCATATCCCTATATGTACATCATAAAATATAAACCTCAGTACACTACACTCTTGAAATCAGCCCTCATGTCATTCTGTAATTCTTAACTCTCTTACCCACTGCCCTCCTACTTATCCTGCTCAATCTCCCTGGCCACCTCAGGCCCTTGATCCTTCCCTTTTCTCTCTTATCTATCCTGATCATCTTCTGGCTTCACTTCACTTACAACCAATATGGATCCCATGGCAAATCTGAAGTACTTTCTTACCCACACAATCACCCTCTTGCATAACCTTCTTTATGTCTTATTCACCCAGATTACTCCTTCTCTGACTCTGGATCATTTCCAAGATTAGCTCTTCCTGCTGAGAGCTGCTAGAAAAAAATCAAACATATACTTGGGCCTCTGCCCCTAGCAATAACCCTTTACTTATACGTGGCCAACTTCCTTGCATATACTATTCTAATTATTTCAAAATCTTCACATACACACTCTTTAAATTCCTCATGCAAACTCTTTTCTCTTAGAAGTCAATTGCACCCCACTATGAGACACCAGGAAACATGTCTCCAAACATCAAATCCCTCAATTTCCTGCCAGTCCTCCTCTTATCTAGGTCTATCCTCCCTTCTCTCCTTTCTTTCCTCTACACAAGTGGCATTCCTTAATTTGTTCAGGGTCACCCACCCTGCTTATACTTGATTCATTCGTCACTGGTCCTAGTCCTATCCCACCCCTGCTGCTGCTGCTGCTGCTGCTAAGTCGCTTCGGTCGTGTCCAACTCTGTGCGACCCCATAGACGGCAGCCCACCAGGCTCCCCCATCCCTGGGATTCTCCAGGCAAGAATACTGGAGTGGGTTGCCATGTCCTTCTACAATGCATGAAAGTGAAAAGTGAAAGTGACTCTCAGCGACCCCATGGACTGCAGCCTACCAGGCTCCTCCATCCATGGGATTTTCCAGGCAAGAGTACTGGAGTGGGGTGCCATTGCCTTCTCCGATCCTACTCCTACTCCAGAGAATTCTGTGGGCCACTGCACCATCAATTAGCACCTCTCTTCTTAAGTCTACTCTTATCTGTTTTCACTTCTCTTCCTTATGAAGACGGGAAGAAAGGAAAGAAGGAAAAACTTTCAACTGTTCTATACCTGTCTCTAACTACTGCTCCCTCTCTTTTCCATTTCGGCCAAAACGTCTGAAATTAAGTTTGATTGAAAACACATCTGGCAGTTACTATGTGTCAGGTTCTCTTTTACGTGCTTTGCATATAGTAATTTTAACTCTTGCAACAACCCTGTAAGGTAGATAGATAAGGGAAATGAGGCAGACAGATTATGTCCAAGTAAGTCATTTAGTTCATGGCAAAGCTAGAATCTGAACCCGAGTAGTCTAGCTCCTTGCTCTTAACTACTGTGTTTCTCTTACCTTCTATGTTCTTACTTCCCATTCTCTCATCAAAAAATGGCCGTCTGCCTCTGCTTTCATTACTAGGTAATCAATGGTTTCTATGTTGCCAAATGTAATAGACAGTATTAAGTCCTTATGCTATGCCTTCTGTTTCCTGTGGCAATGCTGGCCATTCCCTCCACTCCATCTGTTAGTCTGTCTCTACCTCCTTCCTTGGCTTTCTATGCTCTCCTGATTGCTTTTGCCCACTGCCTCTTGATTGTTTTCTGAATCCTCTTCTAGTGTCTGTCTGTTCAATCCTCAAACCACTAAACCAATGCTCCCTCTCCATGATCCAACCACCCCACCTCCTCATCTTCTCCAACCTTAGGTCTTAATGGTTTTAACCAGCCCTGTATATAGTAATGTCTCCTCCTACATGTGTTCCTCTAGCCCTAACTTCTGCTGGGCTTTTTTTTTTTTTTTTTTAGTGTTTTGAGGTATTATTTATACAAAGTGAAAAACATGATAAGTAAAACAAGTTTCAGAATGTCATTAAGGAAGGAAAAGGGGTATAAGGTTTTAAAAAATTCAAAGAAATGTACTTATCAATATTAATATAGTTTTTTAAACTAAAATATACATAAAAACTTAGGTTCAATAAGAAAGCACTTAGGCACATTAAAATCTTTAATGTTTAAAATAATCTTTTGAAGTATTATTATTTATCTCAATCTTATAGAAAGAAATAACCAAGGTCCTGAAATGTAAACTATTCAATGCCTCAAAGCAAGCAGATGACATAGCCTGGATTTTTAGAAGCTTATTATAGTCTACATAGAAGTAGTTTAAAAAGAAAAAAAACAACACCTTACCTATGACTGCTTCCTGGGCTTTCTCCCTGTACAAGAATTAATTAAACAATTACACAAATTGTACTAGCTGAATTCTATTTAAGGCAAGCCAATAAAATTTTTATTTAGTCAAAATATTTTCTGCTTATCTATCTTTAACAGATTTCATTACTAAAAGTGTTTTAAACAAAAAGCTTTAACATTTTACTATTTCTCAAAGGCCGAATTTCCTTTAATATCTAGCTTAATTAAAAAGCAACCAATTGCTGAGCATTTCCTAATTTTTTAATAACAAATATTTACTATATACCAAATGAACTTCTGGGTTCAAGATGGTACTAGACAGACATACTCTCTATGCTCTGATCATTTACAACTGATCTTCATTATCTGCAGATTCCAAAACTGCAAATTCACCAATGAGCTAAAATTTATTTGTAACATCAAAACCAATACTCCCTGCATCCTTGTGGTCATTCATGAGCATGACCAGAGCAGCAGCAATCCAAGCTGCCTGATATGCACATCCCCAGCTCAAGCAGAAGGCAATGCTCTGCCTCCCTGTTTCAGCACTTGCTGGGCGCCCTCTTTGAAGCCTATGCAGTGCCACTTTTTTGCACCTTTTTCTGTTGCTGATTTTGCTATTTAAAATGACCCCCATGTGTAGTGCTAAAGTGCTATCTATTGTTCCTAATCACACGAGAAGTTATGATATAGTCTGTGAAAAAAATATGTGTTAGATAAGCTACATTCAGGCATAAATTATTATGTGCTGTGCACAGTGAGTTCAAAGTTAATGAATCAATAGTATACATTAAAAATAAGATGTCAAACAGAAACACAAAACAAGGTTGTATGTTGTTCAGTTGATAAAAATGTGATCAGAAGCTTACAGGAAACTAATGCTGTATTTTCCCTAGGAATAATGTTCTGGTATTCACTAATTGAGCATTCACAGCAACTTTATAGAACATAATTACCATGGATTTATGCATTTCTTACATATTTGAGCTATTCACATTCCACCACTAAAATATATGACTAACTAACTGCAGAAAGAAAATTCCAAATTGTCCACATCAGCTTACGAAAAAGCACTACAAAGCAGGACATGACATTCAATTAAACCAAACACTATGACATGAGACAGGAACAGACTGGTCAGCAAACAAACTCAAACCAACAAAACGCCCCTTAGGAAAACACAAGGAATCACATTAAAAAAAAAAAAGTAGTGAAATGTGAGGATGAAAATTGTATTGAAGGTTAAGAGAACTCTTACATTTAGTACTTGTCAGAAACTTTAAAAATACCCTGTTAAGTGTTTGTTTAAAAAAATACACAAAATTAAAGTTACTTCTGTAAAGGGAAAGAAACTAGATTCTATGAAACATTAAAACTATTTGGGAGAAATTTTACTGGGAAAACAAAAGGTTAAAAGATAGTTTCTCAAATATGTTCTATCAGATGATAATAAATATGTATTACTATTTAAAAAATTGATTTATACCCAAATTAATTTGGGAAATGCTAAATTGGACAAGCTGAAATAATTTTAACAGTTCTTTAACAATTTCTTTAATAGTGCTTCTCAGAACCTTTAATATGCTAATTTATACTGAGACTAGTAGCGTGTACACACTATGGGAAATGCTGGGCTAAAGAATAATTTAAATTTGGTGTAATATATTTTCCTCTTTCCTCAGAAAACAAAAATGATAAAGAAAGACAAAACCTGCAATGGTCTCCTATATGCATTCACTTTAGAGATGTGAGAAGTAGGCTCAAGGAAGGTTAAGTAATTTGCACAAACTCATATAATTAGTAAAGATCGAAATTAACACACAAACTAAAACTCTAACTATACCAGTGCCTAAGAAACATACCATACTGCACTAATTCTAAAACGTACTTTTTTTTTTTTTCCATTTTAACATTTCTGTACTTGGGATACATCTTAAAATTGATTTTTAGATGAGGTGAAATGTAAAAATAAACAAAAAGAAAACTGATAAAAATATAATGGCTAAAGTCAGAAAATGATTGTAAAACAAACATATATAAATTCTGCCCTCAGAAATTTGTGAAAACTATGGGTCAAAGAATGGTTTACTCTGGATCATTGAGGAATTTAACCGACTTAGTGGCAAAATGTTAGAAATATCTTCTCTTAAAGTTCCTCAAGTTCTACAAAATACTGTAAAAACCTGTTTTAAATATATGTATATATAAACACATATATAAGTGATAGATGAAACTATATATATTATATACATATGTGGTATTTTACAGAGGCTGCATATACATATATAGTGTTACATATCTTTCATTATAGAAAATTCTGAATAATTTGCTAATATAAATTAGTAAGAGAAGGAAATAAGGGACTAAAAAGTAAAAAATAAAAACTAAAATGTTAAAAATTCTAAAAGAAAAGATAACATAATGAAAATGTTAAAAAATAACTGTCAGAAGTAGTGAGATGCTCTCTGAGAACAAATTGGATTTTGTACTACTGTGAAAATACTTACTTCATCACTTTCTACTAGATTCTCAAACTGAAACAACAAGAAAGAAAGTGTTAGGATGAATATTTGTCTAAGGTACATGTTTCACAAAAAATTTTAAGTCACTTTTTCATTTCAAAAATAATATACCTTTATTTTATAAGATAAAATATAAGTAATGTATCTCTTTATACACTATTTCATTTGATTTATTAAACAAGACAGCCAAGACAAGAATACATCATTTATGACTTTTATTAAAAATAAAATGGAAAATTACAGCAATTTTCTACATAAATCAGAAACTTATATATCAAAACTTTCATTTGAACTAGCTGAATTAACTATTTCGTGGATCTTTTAAGTCCACACTGCCAGAATTTCCTAATTCACCTGAGTTCAGAAAGAATTATTTAATACTGTAAAGTCCCTCAAGAAGTAGAACTAAAAGATACTCAAGAATTTCTTATGTTTTTATTTATTCATCTATTCATTCATATAACTATTCACTGAAAATCAAGATGGTAGCTGCTATTTCAAAATACAGTGTCTTTCTAGAGATATAAATGTAAAAAATTTGATCATAATGTGATGAATGCTATCATGTCAAATGACCAAATGAAAGTCATCATGTTAAATTACATTATGAAAATATTTACACTTTAAATAGAAATAATATGATATGTGACTACTTGAAAGAAAGGAAAATGTAACTGTTAATATTTTTTTGTTGTTTAAAGATCAGGAAACAGTGAATTCAAAATGTTTAGAAACTACAAGAATCTAAAGTGATGACTTTAAAGTGTTTAACATTATTACTTTGAACTTATATTTTGTGTTGGTTTGTAATTTATTAAAAACAAACAAACAAACCTAATTCCTGGTTCACATGTTTCTTTATATTAAAGGCAGTTTTGGATTGGCTATAAGTTTTGCCACATATAAGTTTTGTAATGTAGTCCAATTTCTTCTCCTGTCTAAGCCTCTGATTCTCACCCATAAAGCAAGGTGACAGCCACCTGTTCAACAGAATTGTAGCAAGAATGTGCAATGACATTGATAAACTATATGGTGAAAGCTGGTGCATGGTAGGGACTGAGCAAATGGCAGATTCTGTCATTATGTTTTATATAACAAAGGATAATCAACTCAGTGAGTCTTTTTGTAGAGTTGTTTCAAATCAGCTTGCTGCTTTGATTCTGTCACAGCTCTGCTAGGGCAGGCCAATGATGTCTAGATTTACAGCTACTAAGCCACTGTAACTGATAGAAGAGTGCCCTCAACCTCAGCTGTGCAGGGCAGAAAAGACAAAAACAAAACACAAAAACACTATCTCTTAAGCAATTCTATTAGAAGAACAGGACCTTAATCTTCTGCAAACTTGTTTTCCCCATTTACACTTCCCCCACCACTCCAATTCTTTCCTTTTTCACCAGGATGGATAATACTGAAATATAAATAGTCCATACTAAATTTAGGTCCACATCCTTCCCCCTTAATAAAAAAAAAAGTCCCTTTTGCCCTTCTCAAGGTACTTTTATCCAATCAGACTTACAACACTACTTACCTCTATAGTTAAGTGCTCACCTCTTGAGCATGTTCTAAAATACTTGGATCTGGGAAGAAAAACAGAATAACAACTTTAAAAATTATAATTATGCTAAAACTGAGTTACTATAGTTTATAATATAATAAAAATTATTTCCTCAAAAGCGACTTTAAATTCTCCAATATACAGCATCTTATATTTACAAAAAGGGAACATCGAACTTACAAAAGAATAGAGGTAGTCCAGATTTTTAAATGCAGTTTAAGTGTTTAGTCAACTCATAATTTTCTATTGGTCCTAACAGTTATGAAACTTGTAAGTTAATTTATATATATTTATTACATAGAATAGAATACAATTAAATTTAAAATTTTATCTCATTATTTTTACTGTATCAAGAAAAATATCTTGTTAAAATACTGGTATGTTAAATAATCTATAAGAGTATGTTCCTAATTTTGTTAAAGAAAATGTATAAACATATGATCCCACAAAACAACAAGAATCTACAAAGATATATATTGTTTTGCTAAGAGTGGTTATCTCTAAATGGTGGGAATCACATGCAAGTATGCATGCCAAGTTGCTTTAGTCGTGTCTGCTCTCTGTGACCCCATGGACTGTAGCCCACCAGGCTCCTCTGTCCATGGGATTCTCCAGCCAAGAATACTGGAGTGGGTTGCTAGGCCCTCCTCCAGGGGATCTTCCTGACCCAGGGATCGAACCCATGTCTCTTACGTCTCTTGCATTGGCAGGTGGGTTCTTTACCCCCATGTGGAAAGCCCTGGTGGGATCATATATGTTTATACAAAGCCATGCCTGCCTGCAAAAATAAGAGGAAGAAAATGAAAAACAATATACTTCATATATACATCAACCAAATAATCCATTAACTTTTCCAACTAGGGCCAAATATTGACTTTAATTTTAATTTCTCCTCACAATGTATACATATGTCAAATCACCATGATGCATACTTTATATGTCTTGCAATTATGTCAATTATATCTGAATAAAGCTGAAATTTAAAAATTCTAATCATTTTTTTCTGCTACTAGTGAAACTCACATACAGTCAAATAAGTGTCTCCTATATAATACCTGCTCCAAAGATATGACCGCATTCCATTAACTGTATGTCTTCTAACTATTAAAGTATACAAGTTGGTACAGGTCACAGTCCCTCAAACTCCTTTACTACTGCAAGTGCCTGGAAATTTTAAAACTTTCACTTATAACATGGATCCTGTTATTGTTGCCTAAACTGATGGCAGAGAACACCCGCCATCTTCCCATGGGGATCCAAAACTCACACTGTGGGTTCCTAGTGTGTCAGGATTCTTTAACAGAAAGCACCCCTTTGGGAGATGGAAAAATCCAGGAGTTAGGACAGATCAGAATACTTTTTATTATGTGTATATGTGTGCAGAGATGGCAGACAGGTTTAGTAAAAGAGAATGGTATATTACCATGACTAAATGTTTATTATCATGAATAAAAAATAATTTTTCCTGTACAATCTTTATTTGCTAACAGATACAAAGCAGTTTTATTGCCCATTAAGAGATCATCAGTAAAAAACCAAAATATTTGGTATTATCAGAATAATATTATTACTATAATAATTATATTATCATAATAATTCATGAAAATATGCAATGTAAATAAAGTACCCTAATATTCCAGGCATCTAGGGCTCCCATTCTTCTACCTTTCCCATTTCTCAAATAGAAACAGAAATGAGTTGAGTTTTCCAGTAGCACTGTGTTCTGGTATTATGATTTATGTTTAAAGTGCTATATGCTCTCCCTCAGCAGTTATCACTCTCTTCCTTTAATGAAGAATTTGTCTCTGACTATATGGGGAATGAAAACACCATTATTTCCTTCAAGTTAAGAGAAAACGTGGATCCTCATAAGAATTTGCTCCTCCAAGTGTCAGGAACCATGTGAATCATAGAGAAATGAGTGGGGATAAAGGCACAGAGAAAGAGGAGATGTATGGATAATTATGCAATTAAAATTTGAGCCTATACAGTTTGGACTAGAGTGGTGTCATTGAGAGCAACGAATAGATTAAAGAAACATTTAGAAGATAAAAATCATCTAGTGAGGGAGATGGACTGGAAAATGCAAGATGATGAGAAGGGTCATAATCTCAATGGGGATGTAACAGAAAAGAAGCAAGCATCAGGAATGGAGGTGCAGGAGAAAAAATAAATGTGGTAACTCCAAGACCCAAAACTTAAATGCCAGAGTGGGAAAAGGAAAAAGGACAAAGTGGTGTAAAAAGCTGCAAAAACCCTCTAGGATCACAGTATCACATAAAATAAAGCTGAGCTGTGAAATAATTGGTTAAATCACATCACATGTGCATCATGAATTTAGTCATAAGCCCTGAAGGGAAGGAGAAAATGACAAATAAAATGGGGAACAATCCACCATTGTATTCAAGAGCATGTATATTCAGGTGCACTAATTATGAGCTGCTGAAACAGGTTCCAAAACCAATAATTTAAAACAAAAGTCTATTTTCCCTCTTTTTAAATACAGTCTAGAACTCTCCAAAGCAATCCTTGCACATTTCTTTATACACAATCATCATGTCCCTGAGAGCTTTCTCTAAGTAATGCTAAGTTTCTTTATAACCATTCTACTGTTGCTAAAGATGTGAAAGTTGACTCAAGTATGTAAAGGATATTAAAGAGGTAGAAAAGATAGGCTATCCTATGCCAAATGATCATGGCAAGTAAAAGAATTTGTAAGAGTCTGAAAGTAAAGGGATACAAAAATGGTGATTCTTGTAATATATATCTATTTATCAGTGTTATCAAGGCAGACATCAAGACAATTATTTATTTAGGACAAAATCAGTCTCATCAAGAATAGAATGAAAATACAGTTCTTTATGCTTCTACATGTTATTTTGCAAAGCAGGCAAATACTCATATCAAAGTGACTTAAGTAAAAGATAACTTAAAAATTCTCATAAATCCTACATTCTTATAGTTCCTTTTCTTCATATTCTGTTGTATAATATCTGTTAAAATAATAGTCTTTCATCTTCTGTTTGACATTATAAATAACTAATGAAGAATTATGGTAAATTTGTTCCATAGTCTATTAAAAATTAAAAGCTCCCCAGGACTCTTCTTTTCTGGACAGAGGATTGGAAAGGTTAGAGATAGAAGCCCTGGCAAAAGCTATTATATTGATGACGATGGACAAATCATTTTTCAAGTAGTATCAAATACATCAATGCAGGTTTAACCATTCAAATCTCAAGGGATAATCCATCAACAGATTTTCCAGGTAGGAACAGTGTCAACATAGGTGGTAATAATAAAGTAATAATATTTGCTGTTAAATAAGTCTCTGCCTAATGAAGGCAAATTTAGGAAGAATGGATGTTCAAAAAACTTATTGTGTTTCTTGGAAGAGAAGAGGCAAATCTTCCTGCAAAACATGTTGAAGACAGAGAACACGGGTTAAAAAAAAAAAAGCCACTGTCCTTTAAGAGAAACCTGACTTAGAAGAAACCAATAACCAGAAGGGGCCTTAGAGGTCTTTTCTTTCTTTCTTACTCAGCTTCTGCAGTCTATGAGTAGCATCTGAAATTGTCAACAACCTTCTTCTTTTAAAAACGGTTGCTGCTTAATGTGTCCATGATTTTGAACCTTCTAATTCCTCTTACTTCCCTGGATGAATGATGGACACAGCTATGTATTTATACTTAAAAGATAAAAATGAGTAAAAATTGACCCACGATTCAGGATCAGGAGATTTACAGTCTAATGGGACAGATACACAGGTGAATTAATGACTACCATGCTCTGAAAGGGCTATGCTCTCAGGAGGAGCATCAAAAATCAGCTGAAGAAGGAATCAGCCACGCCCCCAGTAGTGGAAAGAAATGTTTAGGGAGCAGCAGTAGCTACCAAAGGCGAAGGGGAATGAAAAGATCAAGACTGTAGACATTAATTCTGTCAACAAGTATTTACTAAACATCTACGTACTAAGCCTATAACCTGGAGCTGGGTAGTCAATGGTAAGCAAAGTAAGCATGAACGTGTTCCTTTACACCGAGAGCAGAAAATGAACATTAATCAAATAAGCACACTATTGCAGGTATAATTATAGTCTGAGGAAGTGCTGACAAGATAAGGAAGACGGTTCCATTATGGTGAGAACTTATCCTCGGAGTGTGGGAAACAGACTGGGAAGACTTCTGTGAGAAATAATCTTTGAAATGGCAACTAAAAGATGATTTTAAGTAGGATTTACCTAAGTAAATAGGGAAAAATTGATTCAAGGAAGAGTGTGACAAAATGAGGCAAAACAAACAAAAAAGGCAAGAAGTAGATAATGTGAGGTCTTGGAAGCTACACTGAAGATTTCCGTCTTTATCCTGGAAGTACGGTCAACCACTGAAGAAAATGGTAGGGGACATTCAGAAGGTATAACCTACAAAACGTGACAACTTGGACTTGGAGGATGAGTGAAAGGGGGGGACTTTAATATGCTTCTCAGATTCGTGGCTTTGGTAACTGTATATCGTTTTGCCATTCACAAAGTCTGGCACAAAGCAGTAAAAATACTTGGGGTTTTAAAAAATGGTGGGGGGAAAAAAAAGGAGTAAAGAACTGTGAGAAGGAAAGAAAGGTGAGCTCAACTTTACAAACTGAATTTGAGGTTATGTTTGATACCCAAGGGGAAATACTCAGTAGGCAATTAAGATACTCAGGGCTCAGACTGAGATGACTGAGCTCATTAGTATGCAGGCAGTAGGTAAAACCATGTGCTTTCTTGCCATCAGCCAGGAAAAGTATATTATGGAAGGCAAATATATTAAAGGAGAACAGAGGGAGATTCAGAACAGAGCCCTGGGGAGTCCTCTAGGTACAACACAGAACGTCCAGAAATTCATACTCATTTCAGGCTACTACAGTTTTCCTTCCTAACTTCTGAAATTCCAAGGGAAATGTCTTACGCTTATATATTTCTCAAAGCTGACAAATATGCAGAAAACCAAACTGAATCTCTCAATAATGACTACTGATTACTATATTTCAGTAATACACATTATTGTAAAATATTTTAAAATTCTCATCGGTACTCCATACGGTCTCTAAAAAGAAAGTCAACACAAAACTGGTGGGATGTATATTTCACTGTGTAATGTTTTTCCAAAGTTAGGGGATAGCTTGAGAAATAAAAAAGAAGAATACGCACTATTTCCTAGAACTTACAAGTTCACAAGTAATATTCATTTGACAAACATGATACTAAAAATGAAGAAAGATAAAAGATAGTCCCTGACCTAGAAGAGCTCGCAGACCATACCACTGTATATACCAGAAGGCAGCAGACTACAGTCCACAGGCCAAATATGGCCCAATGCCTGTTTCTGTTAATAAAGTTTTAATGGAACAGTCACCTTCATTTATTTACATATTGTCCTTGGCTGCTTTTGTGCTAAAATGGCAANAGAGCTCGCAGACCATACCACTGTATATACCAGAAGGCAGCAGACTACAGTCCACAGGCCAAATATGGCCCAATGCCTGTTTCTGTTAATAAAGTTTTAATGGAACAGTCACCTTCATTTATTTACATATTGTCCTTGGCTGCTTTTGTGCTAAAATGGCAACGATGAATAGCTGCAACAGAGATGTTACGGCCTGCAATGCCTAAAATGTGTATTAGTTGGCCCTTTACAGAAAAAGTCTGCAATCCCTAATACACAGTAGACTTAAGCCTGTAGGAAATATTATTTCCTCAGGGAGATAATATTGTTTCAGGGGGTTAGAGCAGGTTTCACAGGGAAGGTAATATTGAAGGGTAAGTAAAAGCTCACCAAGAACAGGAAAAGAAGAAAAATATCACATACAGAAAGGCACAAGAAGAGAGAACACTGCATGTTAGGAAAACAGAAACAGGTAGCGTCCGTTTGGTATACCAGGTACTTGGCATATGCCAAGCGAAAAAATGGCAGAGAATCCTTTCACTGACTTCCCCTGCCTATGCTGCCCTGTTCATGTCAACAAGGAATAAAACCTACAATTCTAATCCTGTACTCTAAGGGAATTATAAATAGAAAATGTAATTAGGCTGGTAAAATAGATGAAGGTTATCTTGTCAGGTGTCTGAACCTCATACTACTCTGAATTGGAAGATTATCATTTATCAAAAAAGTTAAAATACTAAGGTTTATGAATGAGTTAAAAGTTTTCTGAGATTAGAATAGTCAATGTTTTCCTTTTAATGTTATTTTGATTTGTATTCTGACAAGATTTTCTGAATGAGAGAACAAAGAGTGAGATCACACTCTTTACCCAAATGCAGACCTGCATATAATCCTGCGTATTCAGATGGGCACTATGTTGTATGTTTGAATGCCATGCAACTTATCATCTGTCACAGAAGGAAAAAAAGGCTGGGCAACTTAGCTGTAGGAAACAGTTTGCAGATGGAAACTGTTAAGCCAGGGAAAGCCAAGTATGGGTTTTAGAAAGTTTAATTCCACTGACAGGAAAGGAAGATGGCCCAAAGCACAGAGATACACCAGGGAGAGCAGTCTAGATGTCACTGAGCAGGTGATTTGAAAGACAAAGTTTAAGGAAGAAGCACAGAGGAAGGACACAGGTTCAGTATATATTAAGAAGACACTGACTAGCAACTTAGAGTGGTGCATGCAGGCTCAATCGAGCCCAATCCTTTGCAACCCCATGCACTGCAGCCCGCCAGGCTCCTCTGTCCATGGAATTTTCCAGGCAAGAATACTGGAGTGGGTTGCCATTTCCTACTCCGAGGGATCTTCCCAACCCAGGGATCGAACCTGCATCTCCTGCACTGCAGGTGGATTCTGTATTCCTCTCCCCCTAGAGGACATAAAGTTTGTAGCATAGAGACTCTGAATGGGAGCTGTTTTGGGAGTCCCTAATCCCTGATTAGGGGATACATGAAGCAGAAGAAGAGATCTAGGGGGAAAGAAAATTTAGGATTTCAGACATTTAGGGGTACACAGCTATAAGATTCTTTAGATAAGTTGATATGAGGAGCCTTGGTACATCCAAGTGTCCCTGTTCAGTAGACAACTGAAAACACAGTGCTTAACTGCTGAAAAGAACCCTGTTCAGAAGACGTGAGATCTCAAAGAGTTGGTGGTTGAAACCACAGGAGTGGATGAAATTAAGGGAACTAAATAAAGAACAGACAAAGAAAAATTCCATATTTAATAGGCAGATAGAGTAAATACAGCCAGAATAGGAAAACAAAAAGATAAAAGTGATGTTGCAGAGAAGTGCAGTTTCAAGAAAAGGAAGACAGCCTACGACACAAAAAATAAAGAGCCAAGGTTCTGAAATGCCTAAGATCTTCCAGTGACAACATGTAAGATAATGCACTGAGATACGGCAATTAAATGTTTATAATGCTTATATGTTTAACAAAATTGTGTAATGTTTAATATAAAGCCATATAATATTAGTGGTTAAGGATAAAGGCTCTTAATTCAGAAGGACCTGGGCTGCAAACCCAGCTCTGCTATCCTGGGCAAGTTAAACTTCCTAACCTTTAATTCTCAATCTATCATGTCTCTAACAGTACTCACCTTCCTTACAGGATTGTGGTGAGGAATAAATGAGATAATGCAAAATACTTAAGAATAGTGCCTGGAACACAGGAAGTAATCAAATGTTGGCAGTTATTATTAAAATCATTTTTACCAGGAAAAAAAAACAGACAGAAAATCATTGTGAACTATCATCTGAAGGCAACTTTGCTGCTGGAGCCAAAAAGGCCAACATATGTTAAATATCAAGGGGGATATAAAACATAACCATTTCTTTTTATAGTCCATCTTAGCTGGAAGCACTATGTGGAATTATACAGTAAGATAAAAATGGGAATTAAAATACAACACAACAAAATATATTGGATCTTCAGTTTGAGAAAGAAAAAAACTAACATGCTAAGTATCTATGCACCGGATTTCTATCACTCAAGAAAAAAGAACTGACCAGCAGATGGAGCCCTCTAGACTATGGGTAAGGCAAAACTCCCTATAGTGAAAAAGGATGACTCATTAGGATGTCTAAACGTTCTCCCTTAAAGATATTTAAAAGATATTTGACTTCTTTTGTTTTAACCACCAAATAACTTTACTAGTATCAAGATTTCTGACATAACATTGATATTTATATTCTGACTAGTGGACATATTCTAGAACATAAAATACCAGAATTCTCTAGAATTTTACAAACTAAAAAATAGATAATTCTGGTTTTGCACTTGGATAGTGAAAAATGAGTGATCTGACTCTGAGATACTTGTGGGAAATCTACAAGGCTCAAAAATCAGGCCCTGGATTATAATGTATCCTTGTGATGCCCAGCTTAAAGTGGCCTAAGAAAGCCCAGGATTCGTAGACCTGTGATCTAAGGTCATCACATTGACAAATAGAAATCAAGTTTTTGTGATTGCTCCTCAACGTTTTTGTCCTTGGATGAGCTACTAGTTAACCATCTAGACCTATACCTGAAAGAAAATCAGAACTACCAGGTGATTAAAAAAAAAAGCAACTACTAAAATGAGAGGTAAAGTTTAACCTTATTTGTAAACAAAAACAAACTATATTCACCTATCTCTGCATGTTTATCAGAAGCTCCTAAAATAAAGTTAAAATGAATGACAACAATAAGTTAACTGAAGATTCAAGTAGTGGACTGTCCAAACCTACATTTAAGGATTAAAACAGAAGGATGGAAATCATCATTATATTGTTTCAGATGACAGTGTCTACAACCCACAGACTCTCATTGCCTCAACAGAACTTGTTTGTTCAGGTTTGGCCCGCAACCAAATGAGTACAGATCCCACTATTAAGATTTTATGGCACATCTACAGACAATTAGCACTGACAATGATTCACTGATTTTTCCCTTATCTTCCCTAAGCTGCCAAGTTCATGTGCTCAGGGAGTAAAATCTGTAATTTTAATGCTATACTCTAAGGAAAACATGTTTAGTTTGCAAAATCACCAGGAAAGAACAAAAAGCCAAAATCCCAAAGACACCAAATAATGTACTCCGAAGTGAAACATAATGTTGTTTACTTCATTTGGGTATAAGATCCTATTTTTAATTATCCTACAATATAACTACATATAAGCATAAATAAACAATAACAAGGTCAAGGATTTTGTGACATCTAGTCCAAAGGCAAGCCTATTAAAGCAGCTTGACTAAATGAGAGCATCCACAAATAAAAATTAGAAGTAACTTAGATGACTTCCGTTGAGAAGATAAAACAGCTGCCATGCTCCCCTGTAACGGTAATAGCCCTTAAGTTAGGGAAATTAAAATACGAAACTAGACCCAAAGTCTTTAAATCCTCACTTTTTCATTCAAGGGACACAGTGTAAAGCCCTAGCTACTCAGAATCAGAGAGGTGACAAAATGCCTGATGACCCAATGAGCAAAAGATCCAAATGATAAATCATTTGGCTTCAATCTATGCTGAACTACCTAATGATGTTGGTTAAATGGAACAGATCCTGTAAACTTGGCAATCTGTTTCAGAAAGTGCAAAATTAATGTCATTTCTTACATAAAGTGGTGTGCTTCAGATTTTCAATTCTAAGTTTGAATTCCTGGGAAATATTATACAACAACAAAGTCAATTTCAAAGGCATTTAAGTTTTTCAATATCTTATGAAATAAACACAGAAAAAAGGAATAATTATGAAATTCTATTATTCTATGGATGATGTGAGGAGAAAAATCTATGCATACCCCAGATTTAATCAAGAGAATTTCAGAAGGACTGTGATTTCCTTGGTGTCACAGAATTTGTGGGTAGCAATCGGGGCACGGCATTCCTCTCGAAATTCCAAAAAATTAATATTGAAGAGTTATACACTGTCCCTCTTGTTACTAGTATTACGAATCTAAATGCCCACAGGAAACCTAGCAAATCGTAAATATCGAAGAATTAACTGCTCAATGTCTGGAACTTAACTTTACTCCGACATCCAAATGATTTCTACTAAAACAAAAACAAAAACCCCTCTTAGAGACATCAACTTTTTGGAAGCAGATTCTTCACCGGTTCCGTCAGGGCCAAAGAGAGAATCAAATACAGAGCTACGACCACCTTCGGCAATACACCCAAGTTCAACGCAGGGTGTGCTCAGGCTGCCGTGGATCCTCCTGCTCTACCGCCCTTTCTTGGGAGGGTGCCCCGAGCTTCCCAGACACGGTGCCTCCCGTGACTCTCTACCCCCGTGACAGCGCGCCCAGCAGGAATCTCGCTCGGAGGCGGCAGAAGCGACACCCCGCCCGCTTTTCAGCTTTCCCTGGAAGGCCCCTCCAGATCAGGGCCCCAGTACGACCACCCACGCGACGCCTGTGCAGCCGCAGGGTCGCTGGCCTCCCAGCCTCCTCAAGGCCGACGGGGGACTGACCCGGGTTCCCCGCCGGAGGCCGAACAGGAGGAGCCAGCGGGCGCCGGGCCCCTCCTCCCGGGGGCTTACCCTCCGCCGCCTCCTACACGCTGCAGCCGCCCAGCTTCCTTGCGGAGGAGCCCGAAGCACTGCGTCCAGCAGCAGTTCCCCATCGCATGCCGTCCAGGCGTCTCCGCTCCTCCTCCTCCCGCTCAAAGCCCAAACCCGGGCCCGGCAGCCGCATCCGCGCGGCACGAGCCGACTGGGGACTCGGGGGGCCAAGGGCGGGCCGGCCGGAGCGCGGCGGCCTGAGAGGCGAGGGCGACGGAAGGAACAAAGACGGGGATTACTCTTGCGGCCGCCGAGTCGCCGCCGCGCGAGGCAGGAGGGCCGGGCAGGGTCTGGACTCCCTCGCAGTCCGCATGGCCCCTCGCTCGCCTCAGCCCCCGAGCCCAGTTCCAGTGACCGCCTCCCGCCGCCGAAGGAGGGCAGTCCCCGCCCTCCGGCGCGCCCAGGCCGGCGCCTCGCCACCGACGCCGCCACACCCCCGGCCTCTCCCGGGCCCCAATAGGCCGTTCCCTCGGCCGCCCCGCCTCCTGCGGCGACTGTCCCTGACGTCACTTCCGCCAACACCGGCGTGTGCCGGGGAGTTCTTGACTGTATTTTTGTTCTGTCGGACCTTGACCTGACCAGGAAATCTTAACACCTTGCAGTTACCCGCCTCTGGTTCCAAGAGTCTCCAGTGTCGTAGGAGCAAGGCTCTGTTTTCGAATTTTGTACCAAAGCCTTGTGAGCCCCAGGTCAAGAGGCATCAGGTGTGAAGGGGGCACTTCTCTGGGAGGTGTGTGCTTAGGTTTTGTGTATATTACACCCTAAGTGGCAAACAGTCAGGGAACTGATTGTGGTTGTTTTGAAGCACCAAGAATTTTTTCTATTTGGTCTCCAGTTTGCGTTTCAGTCTCCATACTGTGAGCATTGTACGGAAGTTTATTAACAGTACCCTACTGGCTTTGCTTTGTTTAAAATCAAATCTTCAAATAATTTCAGAGGTCTAGAGGAAATAAATTAGAGGCCTAAGATAATTCAAGGACACCAGACTTACCAGTCCAAGCGTATTTTCCATAACAGTAGTAGATGGGAAGAGATAGCTACTCCGATGCGACTTGGTTTGCCCCTGTCCTCAAGTGCTGCTTTACAACTGGATTTTTGTCTGTGGTTGACCTTAAAACTGGTGTAAGGCGTGGCTTAGTAAACGCATGGTCTAGAATGCTAACTAACCAGAAATATCCATTTTTAGACTGTCTTAATTTAACCTAGGAAAATTGTTACATTAAAAAAAATTATTATTAATGATAACATGTTCTTTGACCTATTCATTTTCTTGCTTCCTAAGTTCTAGACCGACCTGGGTTTCAATCTTAACCCTGCTACTTAACTCATTTTGACCTATTTTGGTCTTAGTCATTTTTTGTAATCAAGTGTATAGGGATATATTTGGCCCAATAATCTGCTATCAGTGAATGTTGGTGGAGTGACTTAATAACTTCCTGAATAATGACTATTTTCTTTCCCTCTCTCACCCGTGAAATCAAGTAATATGTTTGTGAAACAGTCTTTAAAATTTAACTAATTGTTTAAAGAAACTGTAATTTCTATTCCAGCTGGAATTTCTATTCCAATGGAATTTCCACTCCATGGAGTACTACTCAGCAATGAAAAGGAACATATTATTGATACACAGACTGGAGGAGGGCATGGCAACCCACTCCAGTATGCTTGCCTGGAGAATCCCCATGCATAGAGGAGCCTGGCAAGCTACAGTCCACAGGTTCACAGAGTTGGACAGGACTGAGTGACTAAGCACAGCAGGGCACACTGATATATACATGTTGGGGTCCTTTAATGGACCAGAACCTGGTGGTCCGGAGTCTAAGATAAGAAAGTGAAAGAGGGAAAGAGGCTAATATTCCCTGGGTTATGCAGCCGGCCTTCATGCTCCAGGAAATCAGCCAGAAATAGAGAGAGAGAGAGAGAAAGAAGGGAGGACACGGGGACCCAAGTGTGATGGAATAAAGGTGCTTTATTGAATTTTGTGTTAGTATATATACCATATTACAAGGTAGCTTCTTCAGATAAAGATCAAAAGACCAGGCTTTACAAGTTACCAAGGAAACAAGGAGCAATAGAGGCCATAAGGCCAAAAGGCAATCCATATCAAAAGAGGGTTGTAGATAATCTCTTTCACCATATGGAAAAGCTAATGAAGGAAATACTGTCAACAAAAACAAGACCAGGAGCTGACTGTGGCTCAGATCATGAACTCCTTATTACCAAATTCAGACTTAAACTGAATAAAGTAGAGAAAACCACTATTCAGGTATGACCTAAATCAAATCCGTTATGATTATACAGTGGAAGTGAGAAATACATTTAAGGGCCTAGATCTGATAGAGAGAGTGGCTGATGAACTATAGAATGAGGTTCGTGACATTGTACAGAAGACAGGGATCAAGACCAGCCCCATGGAAAAGAAAAGCAAAAAGGCAAAATGGCTGTCTGGGGAGGCCTTACAAATAGCTGTGAAAAGAAGAGAGGAGAAAACCAAAGGAGAAAAGGAAAGATATAGGCATCTGAATGCAGAGTTCCAAAGAAGAGCAAGAAGAGATAANTTGAGATAATCATATGGCTTTTATTTTTCAATTTGTTAATGTGGTGTATTATGTTGATTAATTTGCAGATATTGAAGAATCCTTGCATCCCTGGGATAAAGCCCAGTTGGTCATGATGTATGATCTTTTTAATGTGTTGTTGGATTCTGATAGCTAGAATTTTGTTAAGGATTTTTGAGTCTATGTTCATCAGTGATATTGGCCTGTAGTTTTCTTTTTTTTGTGGCATCTTTGTCAGGTTTTGGTATTAGGGTGATGGTGGCCTCATAGAAGGAGTTTGGAAGTTTACCTTCTGCAATTTTCTGGAAATTGAGTAGGATAGGTGTTAGCGCTTCTCTAAATTTTTGGTAGAATTCAGCTGTGAAGCCATCTGGACCTGGGCTTTTGTTTGCTGTAAGATTTCTGATTACAGTTTCAATTTCCGTGCTTGTAATGGGTCTGTTAAGATTTTCTATTTCTTCTTGGCTCAGTTTTGGAAAGTTGTACTTTTCTAAAAATTGGTCCATTTCCTCCAGTTATCCATTTTATTGGCATATAATTGCGGATAGTAGTCTCTCATGATCCTTTGTATTTCTGTGTTGTCTGTTGTGATCTCTCCATTTTCATTTCTAATTTTATTGATTTGATTTTTCTCCCTTTGTTTCTTGATGAGTCTGGCTAATGGTCTGTCAATTTTATTTATCCTCTCAAAAAAACCAGCTTTTGGCTTTGTTGATTTTTGCTATGATCTCTTTTGTTTCTTTTGCATTTATTTCTGCCCTAGTTTTAAAGATTTCTTTCCTTTGCTAACCCTGAGGTTCTTTATTTCTTCCTTTTCTAGTTGCTTTAGGTGTAGAGTTAGGTTATTTATTTAACTTTTTTCTTGTTTCTTGATGTATGCCTGTATTGCTATGAACCTTCCCCTTAG
Organism: Neotragus pygmaeus; assembly: GCA_006410875.1. Classification (NCBI taxonomy): domain Eukaryota; kingdom Metazoa; phylum Chordata; class Mammalia; order Artiodactyla; family Bovidae; genus Neotragus; species Neotragus pygmaeus. The sequence continues at coordinate 684,059 of SJYV01013874.1, forward strand.
CACTGCTTTTACAGTGTCCCACAGGTTTTGGGTTGTTGTGTTTTCATTTTCATTTGTTGCTATGCATATTTTGATTTCTTTTTAAGTTTCTTCTGTGATTTGTTGGTTATTCAGCAGCATGTTAGACTTTCTATTTTAGAATAAATATTAATTACAAAGCTGTTTCTAGAATATGAAGCTGCTGCTGCTGCTAAGTCACTTCAGTCGTGTCCAACTCTGTGAGACCCCAGAGACGGCAGTCCACCAGGCTCCCCCGTCCCTGGGGTTCTCCAGGTAAGAACACTGGAGTGGGTTGCCATTTCCTTCTCCAATGCATGAAAGTGAAAAGTGAAAGTGAAGTCGCTCAGTCATATCCGACTCTTAGCGACCCCATGGACTGCAGCCTACCAGGCTCCTCCGTCCATGGAATTTTCCAGGCAAGAGTGCTGGAGTGGGGTGCCATCACCTTCTCTGAGCCTAATCTCTAACGTGTTTCAATCTTCAAGCAATTATTCAAAAACTTTTTATTCTGGAAAATTTCAAAATAGACAGAATTAGAAAAAAAAAAGTATTAATCTCCATCTGCTATCATATTTAACGATTATCAACATCTCATCAGTCTTGTTTCATCTATCTCCTAGCACACCTCCCTACCACACACACAAAAAAATGTCACTCGCATTCTAACAATGAGGAAAGTTCAGGTAATATCATAATTTATCAAACCTACCAGAGAAGTGAGGTTGCTAGGCAAACAGATAAATTCTAAAGTGTCTCCAAGGACAAATGGCACATATGATCTCTTTCACCTTTCACAGATCACAGATGGAAGAGGTTGTTGTCATAAAAGCAGGAAAAGAAAAAAAAAACAGGAAAAAGTAAACAGCTAAACTTTTAACAAATCCTTAAAGGCTGAATGTGAACTACAGTGGCAGTTTAGGGTCTTTGGGAACCTTGGAGTCATTCATTATCAGTTCTTTTCCATTGGTCTCTACCTGATATTCACGAAAATGACTGAGTACAATCTTTGGTACAGACCAGGGGATATGAGAGCGTGCTTCTTAGTGAAAATCTGTGCATTTTCTAGACTCTTCTTACATCCACAGCAGAAGCTATAAACCTCTGGGACACGAGTAGGAAACCATTGTACTACCAGGGCCCAGGAAAAGGTACAGTGCTATTAAGGAAGGGACAGAAGCAAAAGCCATATGCTATAGTGAGAAGGACAAGAAACCCCTCTACCCAACCATGAGTTTTGCAATGAGTAACAAGAGGAGCAGTATGATGATGGAGGAGGGGGCAGAAAACCTTCTCTAGCCCAAGACTCTCAACAGGTTGATTCTAAGAGCTGGCAGGGTCAGGAAAACTAAGAAAGCCTACTTAAGGCCCTGGGTACACATGCCCTGCCTCAGGCTCAGGATGGGCAGGAGAAATAAGAACCCTCTTCATTCCACCATGGGGCTTCCCTGATGGCTCAGTGGTAAAGAATCTGCTTGCCAATGCAGGAGACACAGGTTCCATCCTTGGGTCAAGAAGATGCCCTAGAGAAGGAAATGGCAACCCATTCCAGTATTCTTGCCTGGGAAATCCCATGGAGAGAGGGGCCTGGTGGGCTACAGTCCATGGGGTTGCAAAGAGTTGGACACAACTTAGTGATTAAACAATAATAACAACAACAAAGTCCCATCATAAACTACCTATCAAGTAACAAACTATAACAGTTTGTTGGTGGGAGAAAGGAAAAAATAACACAGTGAAAGTGAAAGTCACACCTGACTCTTTGCAACCCAGGCCAGAATTCTGGAGTGGGTAGCCTTTCCCTTTTCCAGGGGATCTTCCTGACCCAGGAATCAAACCAGAGTCTCCTGCATTGCAGGCAGATAATTTACCAACTGAGCTATGACAGAAGCCCAAATAACACAGTGGTAGATTTAAATTCCCACTCCAGTCTTCTTGCCTGGAGAATTCCATGGACAGAGGAGCCTGGTGGGCTACAGTCCATGGAGTTGCAAAGAGTCAGACATGACTGAGCGACTAATACTTTCACACGTCACATAAATAATTACACTAAATATAAATGCTTCAAACATCCCAGTTGGATGGCAGACATTTTTATCAATAGATTGAATTGAATTTATAGTTAAAAAGAAAAGTTTTCTCCATAAAGAAAACTCCATGTTCAGATGGCTTCACTGGTAAATTCTCCAAACATTTAAGGAAGAAGGAAGAAATATGCCAATTTTACTAAAAATTTTTTGGTAATAGAAGAGAAAAGAATACTTCCTAACTTACTTTATGAGACTAGCATTACTCTGATACCAGGTCAAAGACATTTTAAGAAAAGACAATTTATGTCACGTAAACATGGATGCAAATGTTTTCAACAAAATATTAGCCAATAAAATTCAGAAATATATAAAAAGGATAAAACATCGTAACTAAATTGGATTCTCCCAGGACTGTAGGCTTGGTGCTGTTGCTAAGTTGCTTCAGTCGTGTCTGACTCTGTGCAACCCCTCTGATGGCAGCCCACCAGTCTCCCCTGTCCCTGGGATTCTCTAGGCAAGAACACTGGAGTGGGTTGCCATTTCCTTCTCCAATGCAAGAAAGTGAAAAATGAAAGTGAAGTCGCTCAGTCATGTCTGACTCTTCGCGACCCCATGGACTACAGCCTACCAGGCTCCTCCGTCCATATTTTCCCGGCAAGAGTGCTGGAGTGGGGTGCCATTGTCTTCTGCATGACTGTGGGCTTGGTTCAGGCTAATTAATCAGTGTAATTCACCGCATCAACAGACTGTAAAGGAAAAACATACAACCCTTTCCAAAGACACAGAAAAAAGTATTTCACAAAATTTAACATCAGTTATAAAAATTTTCAGCAAACTAGGAAAAGAAGGAAACTTTCTCAACTTGATGAAGAAACTCTATAAAATACCTGCAGCTATAATCATACTTAATGATGAAAGAGTGAATACTTTATTGCTAAGATTAAAAAACAGGCAAGGATATCAGCTTTCACCATTTCTATTAAACTGGAAATTCTAGACAGTGAAGTAGACAAAAGATAGAGAGAAATCAGATATATACAGATTGGTGATAGTTAATCCTTGTCTTTATTCAAAGATGATATGAACCTGTAGATTGAAAATACGAATGAATCTATAAAAGAATACTAATGTCAATAAGTGAATTTAGCAGAATTTCAGGATATAAGGTCAATACACAAAAATCAACCATATTTCTGTATGTATCATAACAAGCAATTGGAAGTGTAATAAAAATATGCTGTTTACTAAAGTGACAGAAAGTATGACATATTTATGGATAAATCTAAATATACTTTATTTTTTTCCATTTTCTATACCTAATCCCATTCCCTCTCCTTCATAAACATTAGAACTAACGCATATATGTCCTTTCAATATTCCTTCTTGATACTTATTCAAAGATATATGTACCCCTGAGAAATACACAGTGGTTTTTGTGTGTGTTTAACCCTTTTTATGTGATTAGGATAATGCTAAGTCCCATACATTCAATCCTGGCATTTCAGGATCTGACCTAGAGTACACTAGTGAGTTCTGACAACTCAAAGTTTACAAAAACAAACAAAACAAAACAAAAAGAAATTCAAGAAGTAACTGAAAATTGTTCTATTGGAGGAAATATTATTTTGTTTCTATTGTACCCCTAGAAGGTAATTGTTTTGTATTTTCCTTACAATTAAACAATTTTGAAAAGTCCTATTTTAGTGCTGTATAAAGAAGTAACTGATATAAAATTTTGGCTTCTTCCTTTCTTTCCATTTTAAAATGAGAGCCTGGATTAAATTCTCAGGATTGCCTGCCTGAGAACAGTACAGAAATACTCTGGAACATCTCCGTTATACACTTGGTAAGAGCTGCCACCTGCTGGCACAAAATAAAATAACACGTTCACTGGGCCTTTTTTCTTTTTGAATGGAATTGAATTTGTGATCAATACTCATTTTTTCTTTATTAATACAATAATCTAGCACCTTCTTTCTCCCACTGCTTTACCAGTCTTTCTTGATTTTTGCTAGTTTTCTTAATTCCCGTTTTTTTCACTTGTTCTTTCGACAACTTCATCCTCTTTACCTCCCTTATTCTACAATCTTCCATTCCAACAGACACATGTGAAAAGATTTCTAAAAAATAATGGTTGGATTTAGAAATTCAATTTTATATCATTTAGTATGTACATAACCATAAATCTTGCCATGTGTAAAACATTATTTATCTCAGGTTTTAGCCTCCAAAGATTAGGAATGTGCTTATTTAACTGAATTTTTCTTCTTTCTTCCATGAATTATTTTTTAGTTATGGATTTAACTTTAGGAAATGTCAATTGATAATGAATTTCACATAAAATCATGAATTTATTTTATCATTTCTCTTAATCTCTGGATTTTTCTGAGCTTGACTTGCATTCATTAATTTTTCCTCAAAGCTTTTTTGTACTTGAAGCTATTTTTCTTTAAGTCTTACCCATTAGATCACAATTAACTGAGGTTCAGTATGATGTTACAGTGACTAGATTTAAATACTCCAGTATCATTTGCTTTTATTGTTCTTGAAAGGAAATAGCTTACTTTCTAATAAGGAAAAAACAATTTACTTAGGACATAAAAATTGGACTTTTAAATATTTAACTGAAGTATTGGCAGTAAGAATTAGTCACTTTATGCTTTTATATGCTTAATCAATAGATTAATCCTCAGACTTTAGTGACTTAACACAATAAATATTTACTTTGCATTCACAACATAGTTCAATAATGATCGAGATATCATCTTATAGATTTGGAACATGTACTATTCAAAGTTGCTTTGAGAGAGAAAAGAGGGCTTGAAAAGGCAACTTAAGTTTTAACAATCTCATCTCGGATGACTGTTACATTCATCACTTCTACTCACAGTGTGTTGACTAGAACTTGATACATGTCCCCAACCTGACTGTAGGGAATGCTATGACATGAGCAGAAGCGCATGCATATTTGATGATGAAGAATAGTCTCTGGCACATTGCTTTTGCCTTGAATTTCTTTTGATTCATGAAATAGAGAAAAAAAAAAATCCAAACAAAAGAATTAGAATCCTTATATAGAACTTCCAAAATTAGTCAAGTGAAATTTGGAGCCAAATTAATATAACATGAGCTTTATATATAAAGCATTAACTACATAGTCTCTTTGTGCAAAGATGGGCACAATAAAGTACAGAAATGGCAAGGACCCAACAGAGGCAAAAGAGATTAGGAAGAGGTAGCAAGAAAACACAGAACTACACAAAAAAAGGTCTTAATGACCTGGATAACCACGGTGGTGTGATCGCTCACCTAGAGCCAGATATCCTAGAGTGGGAAGTCAAGTGGGCCTTAGGAAGCATTGGAAGAAGGAAGAGGAAGAGAAGTCACTCAGTCGTGTCCAACTCTTTGCGACCCGATGGACTGTAGCCCACCAGGCTCCTCGTCATGGGATTTTCCAGGCATGAATACTGGAGTGGGTTGCCATTTCCTTCTCCAAGGGGTCTTCCTGACCCGGGGATCGAACACGGGTCTCCCACATTGTAGGCAGACGCCTTAACGTCCAAGCTACCAGGGAAGCCTAGGAACAAAGCCTATGAACAAAGCTAGTGGAGGTGATGGAATTTCAGCTTAGCTTTTGAAAAATCCTAAAGGATGATTCTGTTAAAGTCAATATGCCAGCATATTGGAAAACTCAGCAGTGGCCACTGGACTGGAAAAGATGCTTTCTTTCCAAGTCCAAAGAAAGGCAATGCTAAAGAATGTTCAAACTACTGTACAATTGAACGCATTTCCCATACCAGCAAGGTAATACTCAAAATCCTTCAAGCTAGGCTTCAGCAGTGCATGAACCAACAACTTCCAGATATACAAGCTGGGCTTAGAAAAGCAGAGGAGCCAGAGATCAAATTGCCAACATTCACTGAACCGTAGAAAAAGCATGGGGATTACAAAAACTTCTGCTTCACTACTTATGCTGAAACCTTTGATTGTGTGGATCAAAACAATCTGTGGAAAATTCTTAAAGTGATGGGAATACCAGACCACCTTACTTGTCTCCTGCGAAACTTGTATGCAGGTCAAGAAGCAACAGTTAGAACCAGACATAGAACAAGGGACTGGTTCCAAATTGGGAAAGGGGTATGTCAAGACTGTATGTCACCCTGCTTATTTAACTTCTATGCAGAGTACATGATGTGAACTGCCAGGCTGGATGAAGCACAACCTGGAATCAAGATTGCCAGGAGAAATATCAATAACCTCAGATATGCAGATAACACCACTTTAATGGCAGAAAGTGAAGAGGATCTAAAGAGCCTTTTGATGAAGGTGAAAGAGAGAGTGAAAAAGCTGGCTTAAAAGTCAACATTCAAAAAACTAAGATCATGACATCTGGTCCCATCACTTCATGGCAAATAGAAGGGGAAAAAGGGGAAACAGACAGATCTCTTTTTCTTGGATTCCAAAATCACTGCGGATGGTGACTGCAGTCATGAATTTAAAAGATCTTTGCTCTTTGAAAGAAAAGCTATGACAAATCTGGACAGCATATTAAAAAATAGAGACATCACTTTGCTGATAAAGGTCCATATAGTCAAAGCTATGGTTTTTCCAGTAGTCATGTATAGATGTGAGAGTTGGACCATAAAGAAAGCTGAGTGCCAAAGAATTGATGTTTTTGAATTGTGGTGCTGGAGAAGACTCTCGAGAGTCACTTGGACTGCAAGGAGAGCAAACCAGCCAACCCTAAAGGAGATCAATATTCATTGGAAGGACTGATTCTGAGACTGAAACTCCAAAATTTGGACACCTGATGCAAAAACTGACTCATTGGAAAAGACCCTGATGCCAGGAAAGATTAAGGGCATGAGGAGAAGAGGGTAACAGAGATGATTGGATGGCATCACTGACTCAACGGACATAAGTTTGAGCAAACTTCTGGAAATAGTGAAGGACAGGAAGCCTGGCATGTTGCAGTTCATGGGGCTGCAGAGTCGGATATGTCTTAGTGACTGAACAACAACAATGCAAACAGTTGAACAAAATAACTGTATAAACATAATGTTCAAAGTACAGTGCTAAGAAGTTCTCAGTTCAGACGGTTTTCAGTGTTACAATTGATCTTTCTGGGACATTAAGCTCATTTCCCAACAACCAGTTATGACGTTGGCTTCGGAGCACTTTGGGGCCTCTTGGACCAGGGCAGTGTAAAACAAACAGCTCAGCGTATGGGCCTTATTATCCTTTTTTTCATCTAAGCATCGCCAAATTTCCCCATCTGTGTTCAGGCCTGATCACTCATGCAATTTTTATAGTAGCAAGTGAAAACAGTTTGGAAATTTCCATCCTGAAGGCCAGTACCTCATGGAAAACTTTGAGAAGCATTTTTTTAATGAGTAAAAACTCAGTTTATTAGCATTCTTGGTATGTATTTTTGAGTCTTTTCTGTTTCATTAAGTAGATTATCCTTTAAAGAAATAATTTTTCTGTCAGCTAGGGAGCAGATAGAAGGTAGAAAAATTTAATGCAAGAAATGCATAAATTAGCATAGATTAAAAACAATAGTCTTTTGTTTTTAGTGGACATGGACTGCATTGTAGAAAATAAACTAAGCAAAAATGATTAAATAAAAACACACCTACCACTCAGAGGTCACCACTGTTAACACCTTACCATGTCTTCTGGAAAATGTACATAAAAATTAAATAAATATAATACATATTCATAATAAATTATATATAGAATTATAACTATAACCCAATAAATTTAAATTTAATATTTAACTAGGGTCAAGATGTTTTTTAAGCCTTATCTGATAATGTTCTATCCCTTTGAGTGCTTAAACTGACACTGACAAACAAGAAAATCCAGGCGCAGCTGGCTTCCTTGAGGGCAGGAGTGAAGAATAGATTGCAAGCAAAATTCTTTTTTCACCTGTTCAATGTACAGATCGTCTCCATAATCACCAATAGATAGTCAGAGTCGCTGACTCTACACTTTCCAAAGTTTTTTCAAAAGCTAGTAAAGAGTATATTGAAGATATTCAGGCAGAAATAATTTCAAATTCTCATAAAGCACAGATAGCTTAATGAGAAGAGCAGGTGTTGCTGTCACAAGCAGTTATCAAACCTGGTAAAGCCTTACGCTACAGAGAGTACCCAGCACCTGTTACCCTCCCCCGGGAGGGCCTCTCGGTGCAGAAACATTGAGGATGCCCCCATGGGTAGGCATGAGTGCGAAAGGAGGTTGCCAGGCTGCAGGACCCGTCCTGCATCCTTCCTGTCCAGGTGCCTTCAGGCCACGGAGTCATGTCAATATGGACCTGGGAGGTCTCTCTGGAAAGACTTTTAAAGATATTTCTAGTCTAGGAACTCTCTTCTGGGTAAGCTCTGAGATTCAGGTTGTCTTTTGGGGGTTGGTGGGAGAAGGAGATGATGTTCCAGTTTGCCGTGTCCTGAGCAGGTCAGAGTTCTCAACAGGGGTGAGGCTCTTCAGGACCTCTGAGCCAGCAGACTCTGACATAGTCGCAGTGTGTCCACTTTCAGGGCCTTCTGGAGGTATACCCCACATCCACGAGGAACCTCTAGAAGCACAGGAGTATATGTCAAACCCAAAGGCTCTCTTCAGCATGAGCTCATTGCTTTGTATTAGGACATTTAGATTCCTATTCTCTTCCCCTGGAAACTCATTAAACATGAATCAGATATGCGGAAAGTAACGAATCAATAAATTTTCAAAGAAGAGTGAATTATTGTGAGCTTTGTATTGCTGCTATAAAATAATACATAGAAAGAAGAGAATGAAAGGAGAAGTCATCAGGAACTCATGTCTGATAACACAAATTACATTTATAGTAAAGGGGATAATACACAGTTACTGACTTGACTGAGGATTTAGTAGAATGTGTTAAATTGCTGCTTTTTAAAAATAAACTTTTTAAAAAAGTTTATTTTTAGTTGGAGGATAATTGCTTTACAATGTTGTGTCAGTTTCTGCCATACAACAACCCAAATCAGCCGTAAGTGTACATATACACCCTCCCTCTTGAGCTTCCCACCTAGTTGTGTCCTACCCTAAAGCAAACTTTTAATTTTAGAATAGCTTGAAATTTATGGAAAAAGTTGCAAAGAGTATGCATAGGGTTCCTATATATCCAGTATCCAGTTTCTCCTATTAAAATCTTACATTTATAGTATAGTACATTTGTCACAACTAATCAACCAATATTGATACATTATTATTAGTTGAAGTACATATATTATTCAGAAATTCCTTGGTTTTATTTACCGCATGTTCTTTTTCTTTCACAGTCCTTTCCAGGATACCACATTATATTCAATAATTATGTCTTCTAAGTCTCCACTTGTCTGGAAGAATTACTCAGAATTTCCTTGTTCTTGATGATCTTGACAGGTGCGAGGAGTACCAGTCAGATATGTTCTAGAACGATCCTCAATCTGAATTTGTCAAATATTTTCCCCGTGATTTGCGTAGAGATATGGTGTCCTGAGAGGAAGACCTCAGAAACAAAGGGGTACTAGTGTGCTGGTTACCACTGGGGTGTTGTTACTTCTGGGTGCTCTCAGTTTGGAAAATATGTGTCTATGAAACAAACTGACAATAGGCAGACTAACAGGATAAAGGTATATAAATTCATTAAACTTTAATATCTCACACACAGAAAATAAAATTGAATACCCTCGCCCCTAAATTGGTGAGATTTGAGAACTTACATACCATCTTAGTTGGGGTTCCCCAGATGGTTCAGCAGGTAAAGAATCCACTTGCAATGCAGGAGACATGGGAGATGTAGGCTTGATCTCTGGGTTGGGAAGATCCCCTGGAGGAGGAAATGGCAACCCATTCCAGTCCCATGCACAGAGCAGCCTGGCAGGCCACAATCTAGAGTCACAAAGAGTTGGACACGACTGGACAGGACTGAACAACTAACACGAACATGATGCCATCTTAATAGGGGAAGGGGATGTAGGCAGTTTAGGAAATGATTTTCAGGGAAGGTGAATGTGTTTTAGAAGAATAGATGGGACATATTGTATGGTGGTTTGTGACAAAGTTTGTCTGGCTCTTGGGTCTACTAGTCTGATAGGAGTCAGTGTTCCCTGGTTGATGAAACTCCTGTCAAGGGAATTTATGACAATTGAGTTTCTTTTAGAGGATCTGTCTTTAGGCAGATAAGGGGAGTTCAGATAAAACTCCTTAGCATTGGCTGCTTTTTAAGTGCTTTCAGCTCAAAATCAATGTACACGTGATATATATTAGGGGTGGCATGATCTGAACTCTTTCAACAGTAACCCCTTGTATGTACTCATATTTACACTAATTTCTTTATCTGTTTGTTTATCTTTATCTGTATTTATATTAGGCTAAACATGAGTTCATGCTGATGATGTTCCTTGTTCCAAAAAGAAAAAGGTTGGCAGCAGATGGTGCCTCACAGAAAGTTTCCTTTTAGTCTTGCTCTGATATGTGCCAAATCTACTAAAAAAAAAAAATCATTGTCCATTCTCTAGACCTCCTCTGAAGATTAATCTAATCTTACAATGCAGGCTGCATTGAAAAACACGGTTCTTGGAGGCACAAAGCTGTGCATAGCACTGGAAGCACGGTCAGCCTTAGAAGAAACAGAGAAGTTGGGCAGGAGGAGCAACAAGCCTGCTCTTTGACCGGGTGGTAGTGAAGAGGTTACATATGAAGTGTGGATATACTTAGAGCGGTTACTAGAATCACTTTTTTCCTGGTATGACCATTTCCGACAGGCCTTGATGAAGGGAGAAGTGACTCATGTGGTAAGTAAGTAAGTAAAGTCACTCAGTCGTGTCTGACTCTTTGTGACCCCATGGACTGTAGCCTACCAGGCTCCTCCCTCCATGGGATTCTCCAGGCAAGAGTACTGGACCTCCCGTCATGCTAACAGCAGTTTTTCTTACTTTGGCAGAGACGAGACAGCAGCACCTAGCACTAGTAAGTGGTATCAGTGAAGCATCTGAAATCTAAAACAAGTATTAACGTTCAGGCCTTTTTATGTCTAACTCTTTCTGCATTACAAAAACAATGTCTTCTTTGTTAGCACAGGTCTTTTGCCAGGTTGGTAGGAAAAAAGCCCTGTGTCATTGACTTGGGTGTCAGTGATACGGCAGGAAAGGGAAAGCTCCGTATCTTTCCATCACAGAGGGAGAAGACTGGCGGTCAGGTAGCTAGACATGCAGCTCTCAAAAAATGTTTCAAGTTGAAATAGGAAGAAATGCCTGAGGAGAGCTGTGTTTGCCAACATAAGCTCTATCTGAGCATCTTACANCAGGAAAGGGAAAGCTCCGTATCTTTCCATCACAGAGGGAGAAGACTGGCGGTCAGGTAGCTAGACATGCAGCTCTCAAAAAATGTTTCAAGTTGAAATAGGAAGAAATGCCTGAGGAGAGCTGTGTTTGCCAACATAAGCTCTATCTGAGCATCTTACAAAAATATTTGAAAGCGTAAACTGACAGTTAAGGAAAATGTGGGAGAACCAGTTTTGAAATCCACTAGGAGATGGCACTAAAGATATGCCATAATTTATTATAAAACATTCATAGCCATAAATGTCTGATTTGAGGAACGTTCACTTTTCAGGGAGGGAGAATGACTTAAAAGAAAAGGAAATAGGAAAGAGAAACCCAGGATGGAAAAAATGCAGTTGAAGATCTACTACAATAAAAAAAATTAAGATCGTAATAAGCCTTTAGTGTGTTTTTACAGACTAAAAACATAAGACTTTATGAACAAATTAAGAATACTTTTAAACATTATATACGAATAATGTTTACTAGCTTCTCCTCTCCTGTGCACAGAAAGTATCCATGTATACTGGCATGTACTCATTTTCCTATGTGAGTGTGTGTTCAGTTGCCGAGATATGCCCAGCTCTTTGTGGCCCCGTGCCCTGTAGCCTGCCAAGCTCCTCTGTCCATGGAATTTTCCAGACAAGAACACTGGAGCAGGCTTCCATTTCCTCTTCTAGGTGATCCTCTTGACTCAGGGATTGAGCCTGTGCCAGCTGTGTCTCCTGCATTGGCAGGTGGATCCTTTATCACTGAGCCGCCCGGGAAGCATGAGTACCAGGGTTCAGTTATACTTATCTTGGTGACAGCATTCCTGGTGCACACTGAAAACATAAAACATATAAACCCCAACAGACGAATCTGAAATTCCTTTGTAATCGAAGCAAGATACTGTTTGCAACTCTATAAACTATAAAAAACTTCCCTGGTAGCTCAGATGGTAAAGAATCTGCCTGCAGTGCAGGAGACCTGGGTTTGTTCCCTGGGTTGGGAAGATCCCCTGGAGAAGGAAATTGCTCCCCACGCACGTATTATTGTCTGGAGAATTCCATGGACAGAGGAGCCTGGCAGGCTACAGTCCATGGGGTCGCAAAATTGACTGAGGAACTAACTTTCACTTCACCTGGCCTATGCATGGAGTAAAAGAGAAGTATTTTTAGAACTGATTTCGCTTTGTAAACTCTTCAGATCCACAGCAGGCCTGTGAATGCATTGGTGAGTGTGTTTCTGTACCTAAGTTTACCAAGGCAAAGGAGCTCATAAAATGTATGGTATTGCAATAAATAGGTGTTTAGAGAAAATGACATCTCATTAAGGAAGGTGTGGTTGCACAGAGCACATTTTATTTCAAGTCTTTGCATTCTTCTTGTTTTTTAAAATTCCTTATTTTTACGATCATTTTGATTCATGAAACACTGTTGAAGCTAATAAGACAATTCACAAAAAATTTTAATCATGAGGAATTGTGAATCATAGCAATATTACAGAATTCCCTTGTATTTAGCTATCATTTGGCAACAATAAAATACTCATCTTTTATGGCTCCAAGTATATCCATGGATAGTGAAGAATGTCCTCTGTTATGTGTGGATGTTTATATTTAATGACTAGGATTTATTGAAAGCTTGCTATGTGTAAGGTACTATGATAAGATATGCAATAATTTATTCAGTCTTACATAAAGTTACCCCATTTTACAGAGAATCTTGGATTTTAAAGAGATGTGGTTATGGCTTACACAGACTGTACCGTTAATAAATGCAGAACCAAGTCTTAA